>MNPL01001399.1:0-18319 GCA_002081605.1 Tropilaelaps mercedesae
TATATATATATATATATATATATGTATATATATATATATATTTATATATTCAAGCTATTAATCACTATATCTGATAACTTGAGATTCACAATAGCAATACACCCTGATAAGACCGAGGCAAACTTCTTACGATCGTTAAACAACTGTTTCAGCCTTTTTAGTGAGTGAATCGCCCTACCTTGATATCCGCGAGCTTTTGTTTTACCTGTCATCCACATTTTTATTTGAATTCATCTCTGACGGTTGTAGTTGATTATACAAATTAGGCATTCACTTGAAGCACCTCATCATACATACATTATATAGTTCAGAGCGCGACCATTTACGTATATCATCAAGGTGTTTAAAGCAAAGCCAATCTTGGTTACCGTGGTAAATAGTCCAGAGAGCAAACGCCTATGTGTATGATGGTGATTATAATTTGACAAAACAAAGTCAAACACATAGCCAGAGGTCGAACAGTAAAACATTCGGGAATATGATAAATTTGATATGGTTTTCAATTTTTTTACGTTAAAATGCAATTTCATCGGCTTACTAATGATGCTATGCACTGCACATCATTTATATCACTGGCGCGGGGAAAATTAGAACTATTTGAACATTTAAATCAATTTGATTTTATATAGTCAACCACACAACGATAAAGTATTGGCTTTTGGTTACACAGTGACATCGCGCAACTAACACAGAACACTGTTGTAAAGCAGACCCAGCAGCCAGGCACAAATGCGTACGGATTCTGTAAGGGATTTGGTAAGAGCACTAACACAGGCTATGCAAACTTCAAATTGGCCTTGTCCTGCAAATCGACCGTATGATATTGACCGATATTATTATTATTTACAACTAATAGGATCCACACAACAGCTAGTCAAAATAGTCCTCAAGGTCGATGTCCGGATCCAACAGACTGTCCTTGAGATCCGTAATATCCAACTGGCTATAGTGAAGGTTCTCGATGACTTCTTCAAGGTCTGTCTCTCCTACGAGGATTGCGCCTTTCAAACGTCCGTCCTTCAAAATCAGCTTGATGTACTCCTGATTAGGGGTTACCCGTAGCAACACCTCATATCCTCCAGACTCCAACTTTTGTCCATTAAATAACCCGATGAGAACCACCTTGAACCCGAAAAAATGTGTAGCGTGGGTGAACACTTCGAAGTATGGTGGGATCAACTGGTCAGGCCCGCTCATGCTACGGGCAGCAGCATCTCCCATTTGGCGAGCTTGCGTCCACAGGCGCATTTGAATCCATAGCTCTTCACTCGGCGGCAACGAGCATACGTCCCCAGCTGCATAGACGTCACGGCAAGATGTCTCAAAATTATCATTGACTAGAATGCCTCCGTCATTGGCCAGGCGTAGATTCTGCCCAAAGCAGCCGGGATTAGGAACCACGCCAGTGGCGCTCACAACCAGATCTACCCGTAGCGTTTTACCACTCGACAACCGCACGTCATACTTAGCCTGCTCGGCCAACCAGGACACGGACTCCACCTCAACATTATACTCGATTGATATCGATTTGTCCACGCCGCCCCCGCCGAAAAGATCATGATTCTCCGCCCAGTCGGGACCCAGCGCGGTACCAAACTCCACTTTCTTTTCACCACTCTCCGATACCGTATAGCGTAGCCGCTTATATACTGGGCAGTCCGTTTCAGCTGATGCGTCCGCCGGAGTTGCACTCTCCAACAAAAACTTCGCAGCGCCGGCATCCACGAACGTCGCGCTGATTGACTCGTTTCGGATGAGCCAATGCACGCGGCAGTTTCTGAGCTTATGCACCAGTTCAGTGGCGATGCCTCCATTCCCTATGACCGCTATGGTCTCGGCGCGCGCTAGTCGCTCGCGGAGTTTGTCGACAGTTTCGGTGTCTCGTATGACGAGTACACCGGGCACATTGAAAACGCGATTCGGTATGGCACCACAACAAAGGCACAGCTTCCCATAGCGAAGCGACTCGCCCGTCGACAGATGCAGAGTCTTCGCCATTGCGTCCCAGTTCTCGACGCGCGCGAATACCACCTTCAGATTAGTAAACTGACTTTCAAGAACGGAGCCGGCCGTCTCGCTGACACTGAATTCTTCAATGTATTTTGTGATCTTAACAACATCGGCAACGACTTTGAGTACGGGTGAGGCGGACACGAGTCTGACACACTTACCGGGGTTGAGAAGACAGAGCTGCTGCACGCAGGTAACACCCGCGATTCCACCGCCTACGACGGCGAAATCCGCCGTTGAAACGCTCGTCATTGTGTCAACGAAGGCAGACAAGACGAAGACATTTGCTGGCCAAAATGCAATGCACAGTGGGCGATTAAAGTACTGGGACACTTCGGACGTCGTCCGAAAGCTGTTTCGGTAATGCCCACTCTAAGCTCGGCGGCACGGCGACTAGGGGAGTGTCCGCGCGTATGCCAGTCTTCAGGTGCTCTCTCATAGCATGCAACCAGCGTACAAACAACCCCTTCCCCTGACGACAGCGAAATGAGCTGAGGGACCGAGAGAGCAGCTCAGCGTTTCTTCAAGTCAGTAACCACCCAATTCGAACGCCGAGGGTGCAGCCATCTTGGATCGAGCGGCTGCGCATGCGTCCTTGCCGGCGAGCTGCCTGCCATTCGTTCTTCACAGCGCGCACACCGAGCGTGCAACACACTACAGATGACTAAGTGCGCGACTGGTCGAGAACGGTTGCAGAGTAGCGATAAGACCTATCTAACATCTCAAGCTTTTAATTCTACTAGTCATCTAGATGAGCGCTGGACCAAGTGGATCACCTGGCAAAGACAACACCGGCTCAAGCGTTACGATCTAAAGTTTAGCCTAGTAAAAAGACAATGAATATATATGCTAGAAATAGGAATAAGGAGACCGAAATAGAATAAGAGAAGCGATGTATTTTTTTCTCTCTCAATCAACGTGTCGTGCAAATGAGCCGATTTAATCCAAACTGCAATGCTCGCGTGTCGTATTTGCGTTTTCACATTGGGGGTATAATAATAACTAACAAACATAAGAATCAAGGATCTGTGTAGTGCGAAAACCTTTCCAGACCTTAACTAAAATAGTATAGTCCTTCTAGAGAAATAGGTCTCGTAATTGAGTAGACTTGATTGGTTCCGAACTGTTTTAATTAGAAGTTGTGGCAGGCGCTGTTGTTGAGGGTGCTTTAAACAAACTTTACCAAGCTCTCCATTCTCTGCTTTTCTGTTGAAGCCTTTAATGCGCATTTATTGAATGCCAAGTAAGACAACACCAAATAAACTTTTTGTTATTACAAATACATTTAGGCACAGGAAAGAACTAAGTTAAGAACAGAATAATAAGCCAAACCAACAGTGGTTCACCAAGCCTATACTAAAAGAGCGCACCAAAGCATTCTTGTTCCGTATCTTTAACTTAAACAATCCAAGACGCGAGCGTGAAAATAAAAATTCTATAATGAGTAGAGGTTCATGAGAACTATCATTTGCAAAATGCCAAAAGAATTTCCCTCATGGAAATTATTTTTTGTAATTTGAAGTGAATGATATCACGTCAAAGTTAAGGACTGTCGCCCCTTTGCACCGGTGACGTCCGGGAGAACGGCCTGTCCCTGCAAACCGGCTGGCGTCGATCGGTGCGCGACGCCTCTCTGCGACGCCGTTTATGTTGAGCAAAGATATCAAAAAGAAAGCGAGAGACAGCGCGCTCGAGCCGCCGCTTGAACACGACTGGATACTTAAATTACCGGTTACTAAGCCGTTAGGAGCCGTTGAAGAGAAAATGCTGAGATTTGCTGGGATGGCCATGCTAGTCGGTTGTTCAAATAATAATCTAAAGTTTTTACTTGATACTGGAATTACAAGAATAATTACATTTAATACATTTTATTGCTTCTAAGTTGGACTTCTCGATATATTGGTGAAGCTCTAATCACTAAATGAAAGAAAGAAGGACACTAGATTGCCCGCTTAGGATCCACATGATCCTTTATCCCTGGTAATATAACGCTGCATTTCTAATGCAAAACCATTAATTTGTAGCACAGATCTCATAAAGGACCAACCGTCAGGGATATTGCCGTTCTTTCTAAAGCCTTAATTCAATTAGCATGAAGGTTGTGTTACGTATTAAGAAATATTGAGCGCAAATGCCCCCTAACTACTGTTCGGATTAATTCGCGCGATCGAAATCCGACGGAAACTACCGTTCGAAACCTCAGACCTATTTCTTCCCTGGGCATTGCCTAAGTATGCAGAAATCCTGTATACAGTGGCCCTTTTCACTGACTGTCAACAAAATAAAGACAACAATATCTTTAAGGGCACTATGGTCGAATAGTCGCTTCGTCTTAAGCTCGTAACTGCTTCTCGCATTACATTGTGAGATGACCAAAAATGCTTAAAATATTTTACGGCTGACCATCAACCAAGATTTAACGGCCGTGGTACCGTTTTTTGCATTACTTCGTAAGACGGATCCCATAAATGTACGTGCGCAACGGCGGGGATCAAACTCGTGCCCTGCGTGTCTTGTCCGGTTGCAAAACTAAGAACATTTGTTAGTGTTGTTCCTTACAAGCAAAACTCAAATGTCTTTAAACATTCTCCCTTTCTCTCATTCATTTTATTTATAATAAAGTCAAAGAAATATTTGTCGTCCTCTCTTTCTGTCGCCCCTTTCATTCGGTTTTGTCTATAATTCTGTTACCTACCTATACATTCGTCGTTATTTTATTTCAAATGTGCCTGTCCGTCAGCTATACCACAATGAAAATTCTTTACGCGACACGAGTTCCGTCAGAAAAAACCCTTCCCTTGACTTTTCCGTCGTTCGTCGATCTATCGAGTACAATTACCCGCAAACGTAGTTTTTGTTCGTCTACTGCTGACCGGCTATGATAAATCGTGTGCAACCAATCGTGCCACTTTATAGATGTCATCTTATCTCCTATGTAGATTGCCGCCTCAACGCTTATTGTACGTATAATACCATTGTATCACTTCGGCAGAGTAAGTAGCGACTGTACGTCTTCGTTAAGTAGGACAAAAATAGGCACGGCATTTGGTAAATGGCTGTTTATCGCTCCATTTTTTATCAATGTAAAATAGGTCGTTTCCTAGCCCACCACCAGACGCGTCTAGCCATCATTTCGTCTGCTAGATTAATTATAATCATTTTTCTTCCGTACATCAATTCTGGTTTGTGTGTGAGTCTATTTTTTTTACTATTGTCGTTTGTTGTTAATTTAAGTCTTTCAAGCGTTTGCCCATAATCCCGAGGTGTTTATATCGAGAGTACCTGAGCCGACCGACAGCTCAAACCTCGTTCGCCGTCGCAAGTATCCCAGTAATGTCTACATGATACATGAGTTGTAGTTTACACTTTGACGTTTGCTTTCCTCTACTTCTTGCGTCCTTTTCTTCCTTTCTTTATCCGTCTGTTGCACTTCCCTTCTCTGGACGAGCACCTGTACTGACAACGTTCGACACGTGTCAGTGACCATCGTTTGTCTTCTACGAGTCACCTTCTCTAGCTTGGCGTCTATATATACTTCTACATATATAGATAGTTGTATGTTTCATTTTCCTTAGCTGAATCCGATCTCGAGTCCTCCCGCAACATTGGCTGTCGAGCAGTTTAGCCTTTTCATGTTTTCATGTTTGATTACTGTCTCGACAGCCGTAAGCTGAAGGCTGAAAACCTCATCGGTAGCGCGCCTGTGCTTCGCGTAGTTCGGATACGACTCGCTCGTAGAAGTCGATTTGGCCCTGCAGGAACGTGTGCATCATCTCGCGGTAGTCGCGGACCTGGGTGAAATGTATAATACATTGAAATGAGTGGGGGCGTTAGGTTACCTAATAGCGACACTGTTACCTGGCAGCCGCTTAGAAATGACAGTGAGCGATAAGTTGTCCGTTCACTGGTATCAAGGGTGTGATCGAAGCTGAGTAAAGCTAAATCTTTAGCACGTAGATAAAGTTGAAATTGAATCTAATTCGGCCTATTCATGTCATCATAGCTATGGCCATAGGAATGGTAATTATACCCGTTCTTGCTGAAAGTGGGTGATCTCGGCTAGCGTGGCGTAGGTAACAACGTCGGTCCTTCGGTTGATGTCCACGTAATCCTCGGCCGACACCTTGCCTTCGTCCCGCTGCCGCTGGTACTCTTTGCGTTTACCCAGGAACGTCCGGTGGATGTTGATAATGTCCGGCCACGAACTTAAGATACCTAAACGACGCAATCAACAACATAGCTAAGCATAACAGTAACGAACCCGATCGGCATAGTACCCATTAATGTGTTTCGCAAATTTATTCTCTATAGCGGCGTTCACCGTTAGTATATCGGTGCTGCCACAGGCGTGAAAGTGAAAGGAAAGTTTCGCTTCCACACACGTGAACATGACGTGTGCACCAAAAGCTGTACTAACCAGCAGCACCAAATGCTGTTACAGACTACTAGTTAGCATGCATCAAGTGAAATTTTACAATACTTACCTCGGTACTCGTAGAGGGTATCGGCCATGTTCTCCCAATTATGCCGTAAACCTTCATCGTAAAGTCGCCCAATGTTCTCAAATGTCTCTCCCGTATGTTTTATCGAGGTGTTCAGCTGCGTGTCGAGTTGACTATTGTCTAGCTCGAAGGCGATAGCTAGATCTTTGAGCGCATCGGAAATCTTCAAGCATTCCCGTTTGTACGGGCCTTGGCATTTCTTCATTTGATCCTGCGCTGTACGATAAAGGCTTTGCACCGAATCGTCCATCTTTGAAGTGAACTTTATGAACGCTTCCGTTTGCCGTTCAACGGCCGATAGCTCTAGTGGCGTCTTGGGAGCCTGCACGATTTCAGACACAACAATACAGACAATTTGATATTTCGTCTGTTAACACCATGCATGATGTACACACACTCGACTCATCTCACCTCTCCGGAATGCATCCGTTGAAAATATATTCAATACATAAAACAACTACGCCTACTTCCGTCATTCTGCCCATTAGACTTCCAGCCTAGCTGCTGATGAAATTTTAAAAAATGCACTATACTTCAATGCCAAAGAAGAGGGACTAAAAAGCACTAACGAGATGGCTGCGAAAATGAGTTGGGAGCGCAGCAGAAGGCATTACTTCCGTTAGATATCCCTACTTTAGAGCATGTTTGCTACCTGAATAGCGTTAAAGAAGTTGGCTCCCTGAAGCTCATCTTTTTCAGCTTTCCGTTTGCCATCCTTCCACTGTTTCTCGTCGCCGCAGGTCAAAAAATGATGCCAAACAGCTGATTGCGAAAGGACGGGATGACGGCACATCCTGTTCACCCACAGTTGAAGCTGTTGCATGCGATGCTCTACATCGAGTTGAAGAAACAGTCAGGAGGCAGGGGTCAAAAGAAAACAGATGAAACGCAAAGTCAGATTAGGAACAGACTGAAACATTTGAAGTGATGAGTACATGCGCATTCCGAGCTTACTGTAGCGAATGGCAATCGCTCCACCTGCCTGTAAAATTGATGTCCGTCTCTCGTGTTGCCAATAAAAGATGACTCATTGAAAACAATGAGTTGTCAATAAATCAACTCATTATGCTCGTTGTTTGAGTCAATGAGTAATCTGCCAACTAACTCTACGGTCTCCAGTATGAGCACCAAATATTAACAGGCCACATTTTCTTATTGACTCCCCCCAAACGTTGTCTATGGTTTAATGGCACCTAAGCAGAACATCACTCGTAGAGAAAGGAATAAGATGGATTATGGTAAACATTTTGCACGCAAATGGTAATATACGACCGACCAAAACAACCTTACGTTTGTTACTGCGAGATTTAACAATATATCTTTGGACAGATTAACTGCCTAGACATGACCATTTAATATCTGCCACTGACCTATAAGAAAGGTAGTAAATAAAGTCAAACGTCGAATTTTTAATGTAGCTCTATTTCGTTTTGTTAGTTGAGGGACGTGGCCAAAAATTCATCCATTCTTCACCATTGGATGGTGCAATGAGGGTATTGTATTTTTGTGCTGTACTCACCGATGAATTCGTTTTCGTATCGGCCGGTGACTTGTTTATCGGGAAGGGGTGGTATCGGAATAAGCGAGTATTTTAGGACGAGTCTCTCATGTAGCCAATCAAAGTGTTTATATCGTCGGTAAACAGGCTGGTTGTTGAACGAGGGAATCACCGAGTAGGCAATAAAACTTTTCAAACCTGACAACAGCAAAGAAAACAAATACATGCATATTTAAATTGAACTTTGAATCACTTGCCATATATGTATATGTATATATATATATATAAGTTTTTTGGAAATTGTCTTTATTTCATGCAACACGAGCAAATGATTCATCATAACAGCCAAATTTTTATTCGATTCTAAAATTTCGTTGCCTGGAAGGTTTAGTTGTTTTAATATTTCATACGAAGCTTTTGAGAGGATGCGAGGAGCTTCAAACAAATGTTGGTACTCGGAAACAAATATCGTATGTGTACTTCGGTAAATGCGAGTCAAATAACCCCCTTAAAACCTTAAACTACACCAAAGGTTATAGAATGCTGACAACTCTTCGATACATCGATTATTGAAACGTCCTAAGCCAGCCACTCTGTAAGTAAGAATAACTTAGTAATCATTCACCATATAGACTTCGTAACCCATTTACTTTTCCATGAGAACTTAGACATCGGATTATTACGTTCAAATATTAGTCATACCTTTTAGCTTACTCTCTTTCTTCGGCGACTTGATTTCCGCAAAATACATAGCTTCGGGATAAGGTTGACTCCAGGATATGACACCTGCTGTATCGACAATGGTAACATAGTCAGCGCTGTTGATGGCAACCTTTGCGGTTCCCAATAGAAACGCCTCGCCACCACTCTTAACGAAGTTTGAAAACCTGCAACAATGTGACAACAAGATAAAACTCATTTGAATTTATAGATCAGCCAAGTAATACCATTGATAATACCTGATCGTACACAAACAACCGCGTTTGTCCCCAACAAGCCAAACTACAGGGGAATAAGAAGAGCATAACGTTTATAATGGCGTAATGACAGCACGAAGCAGGAGTTCTATATGAGTCGCCACTTGCTAACAGAGTCCATATTGACTTATGGCCTGTTTACTATTTCACATTCACACTAGCTATCGTAAGGACACGGTATATGTGTACGGATCAAGACGATTTTGGAGCGATTGAGGCGCATGGGCCAGAAACCTTTGCCTATATAAAACGTGGAAGGCATATACGACAAAAAGAAGACAATAGAACTTCTTGAAATAGCGTACGACATCCAGACATTCAAGCAGTGGATAGGTGTGTTTCCAGTGGATAATAAATCGGATCACGACACCATAGCCAAGCCAGCGTAGGAGACGGCTCGCTCCTGAGTTACGCTTCAGAAAACGTCGATGAAGCAAAGCGCAATAGGTCGTCATTGGTGCCGCACTGCTAGCTAGATCAACTGGTGGTCACTCGACCCACCACTCGATAGGCTTAGCGCACTCGATTAGTTCAGTGCGGTCGCCTGCCTTCTCGTAGCGGCAATGGTGGCGACAGTCGTATGGCGAACTGGATGCAGGCTGATTAAGTCCGCCGGCCACTCAGATCATTCGCGGAGAGTAAAGACAGAGGTAACGGTCACGGTCGCCGAGAAACACTGGATCACACGACTGGATGTGACTGAGCAAGTGGCACTGCCAATGTGTGCGTTCGGTAAGTGGCTAGGATGACCTGAGCTGTACCGCTCAGAAACTTTAGCTATTGAAGCAGTAGAAAAAAGGGATCATGTCCGCACGGGCAGCCGGTGTAGGCAGATACAGCGTATACGACGATTGTCGAGGAGAGAACGAAGCCTAGGCAATATGTACCGATAATATCAGCACTTGAGTAACCTATGTCATATTTGAAAATGCCGCGAGCGCGTTTTTATTTGTTTCTGAGGACGCTTGCTTCGTGGACGAGAGGTTTTATTGAGTCCTGCTTATGCAGGCTGAGCGCGCCACCGAGCGTTATTTAACTCCACTTTCCAACGCACTAGACATACCGTACGTCAATCGGTTCAAATCGAAATCTACGAGCATCACAGATGTAACATTGAGTATCCATTTACGCCTTTGTGGTAGGGTACGCATCTACGAATTTGCTATGTCATCTAAGGTGGGTGGAATTGATAACCGGCCCGTCGCCGACGCACAACAATGCAGCCGGCAGTAAAGACAACTGTGTGGTCTATTACGTATAATAGTAATAAAAAGCGAATTACTATCGTTGCTAACGCACAGAACAGAATGAGAGAATAATTGACGAAGGACGTCTAAGCATGCATGTTGTATCACGAGCATACCTTAGTTATTGCGCCTAAGCAACATGTGCTGACACAAATGCTGAATGTATACTTGGAAATCACAGTATTCATATTTCTTAGGTCTGGTTATTAGCCAACATTTAATGCCCACGGTACCGTTTTTTATATCACTTCGTAAAACGGACTCCATAAATGTAAATGTGGGGTTGAATTTGTGCACCTAGGTGTCTCCTCCGGCCGCAAAGAGCTTGGCCAACGAGCTCGTTAACAGTATCTCATGCGCAAAAAGGCAGACACAAATAAATTGAACATACATAGTTTTCATGGAAAAATTGATGGTACAATCAGAGTAACATTTTACTCTCTATATCTGTCTTTATAATGTTATTGTTCACAGCCTGTTTCAAAGTCAGCCCGCCAATAATCACATAAAAATAGGCATTTTCTCGAAAAGTAGCCTAGAAAAATCCTTCTTCAAAATAAACCGATTTAACTAGATCTTACTATAATGAAACTTGATGTTTTTAAACTTTCAAGACTACTGCACAATCATTCTGCTTGGACGGTATTATATGAATATTCAAAAATATGCGCAAAATAAGGTAGTCCTTTGATATTTGTAGAAAAAAGGGTAAAAGGGCACTTACCTGTTGAATCGTCTGACGGTGCCTGTTCGCACAGAATTGGCTTCACTTCTTCCCGTAATATAGCCCGAGTCACGTGGAATGCTTGTGTTCGTAAGTGAAAATCATAAACGACAGATTAGAATAAGGAAATAGCAACGTTAATATAAAGTTCCAGAAATATTTCATAGATTTGTGCTTTTAATAAGTGCTAGATTCGTGTTTGTATCCCTTCTGTCAGTCTAGAAAGCTCTAGACAGCAAAGCATTCAATTTCATAATAAATCTCCATTCCGTCTTCAAATAATTTTAATTCTGCTTCTAAGGTAGAGCAAATCTGCTATATCCCCCCTAGCTGTAGCTTAGCATATGAACGCTTAAGCTACGCGGTTCGCAATACTTTAATTTATTTATAAAGGAGACCAAATTTTCTTGTACTAATGAAAACAACAAAAAAGATTTATCAGAAAGAGCAATTAGCCGGGCTATGGGCCATATATGCTATGGTATCTGCGCTAAATGCAGAAATGCATAATCTTATAAATGTCCAGACTAAATGGCGAACCTGGATCAAGATAATTATCGCTATTATTATATACCTATTTTTACTCTATAAGCGTGTTACCCTCAACTTCATTTCGGATCAAAAGACAACACTTTGCGAAACCCAGCGTATTCGCTTGCGACCTTTTTCTTTCAGATAAGAGCGGTAACTAAGCACCACGATCAGCCAAAATCATTTTTTATTAATTTAGCAAAAGAATCGTTTCAGATTGATTTTGCATAATAATTTTATATCGATACATATACGCTATAATATTACGATTTAATAATTCCTCTAGTTACCTAAGTCCGAAGTTGCCCTGTCCCGTTAGCCCTCTCTGCGAGGCGCCGTACCCCTGCGTATGATGTGAACTCGGCGTATCGTCATCTTCGTCCCAGTCATCCCAGTCCGAAGTGGCGTCCGAGCCATTTCCAACTGAAGGCGCCCCGTGGGGAGGCTGTGACGAGACATAACTTTCAGGAAACAGACCCGCCTCGCCTGTGCAACCAACTTATCTGCTTAGTTTGAGCCCAACTTTGATGATCAAAGGTAGTTTGTTTAATGACTCGTCGTGAACTGAAATGTACTCTAGACCTACTTCGATGAAATCCAACCTTGATTCAAGTATATATATATATATATATATATATATATTGCATCGCGCCTACCACCTTATGCCATTTTGCGCAATTCAAATATCATTTTCCCTTATAACAAAAAGGAAACCCAGAACAATGTATGCAATAGAGAAGCATATTTAATTGACGCCATGCATGGACATGCCAAAGTTCCTTAAAACCTAGATTGCACAAGTACAGCTGACAAAGAATTAAAGAAAGAGAGAACGAAACACGACGGTACAAATGCTAAAATAAATGTACGGTTAGTATATTATCTTATGAAAAGTAACAGAAGCGCACCAAAGCTCACAACAAACTACGAGTTCGACCTGGGTTGGTCTTAAAATCTAATAGTAAAGTTCTAGTACAGGTTATTATGCGAAACTTTATAGTAATTTATATATTTCTAGTTCCATGATATTACATTAGCTTTTATTACACTATATTTTTATATGTTAATGTTTATGCTCGGTGCTGGTACAATTATACGCTGGTACATTTATACCATACAAAACGTCGGTGTTTTCGACGAGTGTCGCGTGACCGCGCTAACCTATCGTTCCTCTACCAGCAGGCCAAATAAGTGAAATAACAAACTCGCCTGGTTCAATTGCTAATTTTCACGTTTTCAGACCGACGGTTTCACGGTTCTAGTTTTCTGTGGTCGGAATCTTTCTACCATTATTTGAACATGCATCCAGTTAATTAAGAGGTATGTCTTAGTAAAACGCGGATAAATTTAGGGATGTCTTCGTACAAGTATGTTCCACATTGTCTGCGATGTATTCTACTCTCTTCTCCCTTGAGTCAACAACACACAAAAAACGATTCTATCTATAAGGTGTTACGGTCAAGGCGCGAATTTTCTTCATTCGTCACATGCAAATTTAGAAAGTAATTCAAACATTCTGGTGATTAGGCTGGAAGTTTGAGTAAAGCTCCTTGCTATTGAGTTTATTCTTAAGGTGTGTAGAAAGCTCTCATACAAACTATATGGACTATATTTTTGCATCACAACTGTTTCAGTTTTCTAGGTCGTTTCAGCTGCAGATGAGAAAGACATCAGTGAGATACTGCAAATGTATTTCAAACAACAGACATTTTGACGGGCGTGTTTTTAACGGTAGCCTACTTTCACACTGATTCACTGAGTGATTAAGCGGGTGAAACGGAACAAAACGTGAGTGAAAACCTCCTAACCATGTGACTCGAGCCAATTTTGAATCAACATTGAAACATATTACTAGGTGTTCACAGGCATCCCGCTCTCAGCTGTAGGAACATAGTCTGTAAGAATCTAGTGTATTTATTAAACGGGAAGCCTTTCAATGGACATAGAAATACACAGCGGACAGATGTTATCATTTTAAATAAGTAACTATTAACAGTGAGAATAATAATATAAAAATTTATATATCAGGTTCGAAGTTAGAGTGTTGTATTTCGCAACAAAGAGAAATTAGTAAAACAGAACTTGTGTAAACTGCAGCTGATCCCAGCGTGTTCTGCGAAAGTACAGCTCCATCAGAAACACCTTCATTAACTCATAGCTACACTGTGGCGAAACAGCTGTATAGTACTGAAACAAAACGCATGTCACTTTCCTCTATTTTGGGCCTGTTCGGAACGAAATTCGTAGGAACAAAAGCTTTTAGCACGAGAACAAAAATCCTTAGCAAAGCTAGCCACGGTGTTGTTTTGGATTAGTCAATTCTATCGTATTTAAGAATAAATTGCCGAACGTGTTGTCGCACTCAAAAATGAATGCTCATTCGCATTACCTGGCCCTTTATCCGGTTTTCTACGTAATAACCATGAATCGGTGATAATGAACACATAGGAAGCAAGTAATAGGTTGCTGCTTATTCAGGTCAGCCAGCAACGAGTAATCGAATAGACGCGCGATGGGGTTTTGTGAAAAATACTAACTAATACCGCTCAGTAATCTTGTTGTGTTCAACTTCAGTGCAATCCGTGCATAACGCACGAGCAAGATCAACCAAAAGACGAAAACTTCTAAACTCTAATGACAAGTTTCTTCTAATTTATTTCCTAAGATCAAGCAGTTACTATTATTATAACAGCATACGTACCGTAATTATAATTGAATTCTACTTTCATGCGAAATAAAACGTTGTTAAGTTGAAGTTATACGCAGCTTTTTTAATGCAGAATATACCTAATTTTACCTACATTACTTATTAGATTTTGTTGTAATGTAACGTTTTGCAACTAGCTATCTGTAAACCCCTTTAGTGTATAGATTAGTATCTTTTGAATAATAATCAAATGAGGAACACGCTCGGTCGACCAATGTAATGTTTTTCTAAAAACGGCTAAGCGAAAAGGTCGTGCAGTCTTTCTGTACTGACCATAGAACAATTTTGGAGGATCATCTCTTTAATCTACGAGATCTGTTTCTAAGCGTCCCCTATATTCAGAACGCGCAATAGCTACCTTGGCCACGACTATCATGAACTCAACTCGAATTTATGACAAAGCTTGCTTAAAAATGCTTTGGTATCACATTATCCATGTAGTCAGTATTGTGCTGCTATCATTACTCATTTAAGGGCAGTGTGCGTTTATAGCAATTAATACTTCTCTAATTGTTTATTAAAATGTACAAATAATTTTCATATTGTCGCCGGGCCGCTTTAGTGTTGGCTTAACCTAAAACTGTTTAAGACTATTTACCTAGCTAAACGTGGACTGTGATAAGGAAAGAGCATAGACTTACGCCCATCATTCTCATTTTATGTTGGCAATTTTTTTTCAAACTTTAGGCCATATATCTTAGCATATTATTAACTCCATAATACTAATGCCTCCCTGTCCTTCTCCCTGTCTCGCTTGAACTCTCTTGTCGGTTGTAATGAGCGACTTCAATGCGTTTGCGCACTAACATCCGTCTAATCGTTCGTTAGCCGGAGCTAGAGAACAATTGCTGACTGTACATTGAGCGCATCTTAAATAGAAAAAAGCTGACAGGTCGCATCGAACACCTCATAACCACCTCAGGTTCAAACAAAGATACAAATGTTGCACATTCCATGCGTCTGTTTTCTCGTACTAGTTTTATTCCCTTTGTGCTCTCAAAAAGCGAAAGGGTAAAACCGATGTTAGCAACGAACTAAATTGGAAACCCTCTCTAAGGGGCAACTGTTATTCAGTTTGCCTTAGCCCATTAATAATTTCTGTTTACCTTTTTCCTACACAATCATTTGTTTGCCGGGGTAGTAAAAGCGCAGTGTCTAAAACAAATGCTGGTTGAAGTATTTTCAAATGGCAAAAGACATCTTGTGCGCCATAGACTTAAAGAAGAGAGAGAATGGGCGATCCAGGCATCAAGGCAATCAGCTGCTGTTGTAGTTTACGCAACGTTCAGATGTATTATCAGGATTCGATTTAGGCGTATATATGTATATATATAAAGGTGCGAACGTCTCAACATGTGCGAAAAATCCGAAAATCGGCGAGATATCTTGAAAGTTCCAGTTGAAAGCACCAGTATGCAAAAATTCACTAACGACCACATGATACTAGCTGGTAGTATTTTATTTACGTGGCGTCACGCCTCCTACCAAATACAAATGTCAATGAGCAACTACCATGATGTTTGTCGGTTCAATATTGGAATAGCTGATAGCTTACATCGTTATGTAGGATTTCAACGATATGCTTACTCCATATGGGAAGGCCGTATGCATTGACGCGACATCGCACCTACGTAAACGAACTGTATTGGTGTTGAATTCGATTAGTTTTTCATTCTCCGTAAGAAGCACCAATACACTGGAGCTCAATATCATGATTATTCCCGTGCGGACACATGCAGCTATTCTCAAGTGAAGTTAGCAATAGACAGAAGGGCTAAAATTTGTTTGATCTGACCCGTTAATCTAAAGCAGGCTTGAATAAGGGCATGCACTTCAGATAAGTGTAGAGAGTGTAGGGTGATCTCATCTCTCGATGATTCAACAGTTTCCTCGTTAAATGATTCCGGTGGCCATGACAGAGCCCCCATTGGTGCTGGCATTACCCTTGCGAGTATGAATGATGTCAGGTATACTAATCGCTTAGATTGTTCGCCCTTTATGGAATAATCCTTTTTTTGTAAGTGGACACAGTTTATATTAGGACGCTGCTAGGTTTACCCGACCACCACTCGACCTCTGGACCGCGGTACACATTACAAGCGACCGTTTGGTGAGCTAGTATCATTCCTGCAGTCTCCCTTAGTAGCTGTCCGCATGCTGAAGCTACAACAAATAATTTTACTTTAATAATAAAAAATGAAAAATAGTAAAGTACTAACTCGAATGTCGTCAATATGTGAAGGTCTTCCGTATGGGTGTAAAAATGAATGTAACCTTAATTGGTGAGCGTAGACTAAAACCAGATGCGCGACCACGACCGTACGTGTCCGGAGGATATATGTACTTTTTTCGAAGTTACATGACAAAGTAGTTGATGTGTTTTTAGCTATACTTCAGGGTTGGATTCATCAGTGCTGAAAGCAAGAAGTCAATGGAAATATTCCTCTCTAAACCAAATTGGAAGTGCTATCGAAAGTCTGATGAACAGTCCGAATTTACTTATACCAATGAAACACGTCCGAAGCCAGATGGAATATATTGTTTATTCTACTAAGTACAAGCTTTGCAAACAAAACAGGATTATGTGCATTCGGGAACGAAGCTCCATGCCAGTTGACTGCTCATCGTAACAGAGCACTCTTACTTGAGCTTGCTCAAAATGAAATATTTTGTGAGTATTCACTTTACAGAGTCGACGTTGTCAGAGACTATGTTGATCGAACTGCGCTCGCATACACAAATGGCGAAAACAGATAAGCAGTGGATATAGAGTTGAAAACCGTGCAAAGCCGCTTCTTATTGAGCTTATGGAGGAAAGTCATTGGAATGTATCAACCTACTTGTTTACTGTTGCCATAGGGTCAGCATTTGTATTCAGCTTTACTGTAGCGCTGACATAACTGAATCTTTGCAGTAAACAATGTGTATTCACTCTGACGAGCTCATATGTAGCTCTGACAAAAGAGACAAGCTAAAATCAACAGAAAGTTGTCATAATGTCATTTTTAACACGTCTGACTACAAAAATTTGTTATGCTATCGACAAAAATGAAGTTGTAGTTAAGAGAATGTCAAATAGATTTCAACAATCGCTGCACAAACGCGCACAAAAAGGAAATCAACTCAGGATATTCCACGCTCATGTTAATCCATTTTCTATGACCATCATCAGACGTTAAAATGTATTTTTACTTAAAGCAGAAGTGTGAAATTCCAAGCAAGTTTTGTCTGTAGTCTGAACTATCATTACGGTATAGCTGTATGTAGGACGTAAGAAAACCTGCACGCCTGAGCGCACACAGGCAGTGACGTAGGTTAATAACGGTTAGCAACAAAAGGTGAGGTCTGCGCAAAAGCAAAAGCAAACGTGGCGTATGATCGAGGTATGGACTGGTATGTGCGATCTTACGCAAGGGCGGTACACCTTCATGTGTCTGCGAAGCAATATCGACATCGGCGACGTTCGATCCACAGAAGACGGCAAAAGGAAGAAGACCATACGTTGCAGTGTAACACTATGCTGTTTGCTCTAGGTGACGTGACTCCCAAAGAAAAGACGAGCTGGCTGGCGAAAAGCGACACGCCATCGAAATCATTATGGCCCTATGGTGAGGGCCGAAGCAGGGCATACACGTAACTCTTAACCTTAAAGGCCAAAAAGACTATGTCAAGGGCCAAGGTTGCTGACTAATGGTCCGTCCCGGCTAAACTTTCACCCCAGTATATCTATTCCTTTGGACTTCGTGGTACGTATCTCGCCCAAAGGGTGTACCCGAGACGGAGGAAGAGATACTACTAGCGTCGGTTCGACAACAGCTAAAAAAATAGAAGAGGCTCCATCCGAAGGCCTTCTACCTACTTGGCGGCACTCAGCAGTATCTCTTGCGCGACACCGAAAAAAGTCTCCCGCGTGTCAAGAAGACCCGGGTAAAATCCTTTCCTTGGCCGTCGTACACTGACGACTAAGGGCACGGCTACTTTTAAGCTTATAGGCACTTTTCAGTGGCTACCTATAGGACTAACATTGACATTGTCCAATACTCTTACCATTGACGGTATTATGTTATGGATAAGTGCATGAATAACATTTTCAGTCCATTACAATTATATATATATATATATA
>MNPL01001400.1:0-21531 GCA_002081605.1 Tropilaelaps mercedesae
TATATATATATATATATATATATATATATATATATATATGTAAATAGATCTGAAAATAACAACGCAACAAAGATACGCTGCAAGACTTTGTATCGTCTAGTCAGCGGTCAAGCACAACTCCTTGTTCTTCATGATCTTTTTTGCGTTGGGCAGGGGGGGTAGGTATGTCTCCATTGTAACAGGAACTCGGTTAGCTTACTTTTACCACTAAAAGGATCGACAATCGCCGGTCTCATGTTGAAAGTTTGCCATTGGACAAACGTTAGTTAGACCTAGTTTTAACTCCCATCATTTGCTTGACGCCATTACGATTTTTTGTTTGTTTTGCTGAATACACAGCAGCCTTCGATTGCCGTCACCCAGAAGCAGGCGCACACAAGGGTGGTTTTCCTGGTCAGGTGACCATAGTGATTGGACTTCGTAATTCATTGTTCGATTGTTATTGCTCGTATATATCTTCATTGTAATGATTAGAACTGCGGCGCTGCAGTACCGTGGGGTCAATTTAGATATCCTACCGACAGCGATACGACGCGTGTTTAAATGGGATTTGATGGGACAGTGCAGTGTCGATGGGAAACAGTCCGAAATAAGAAACTAAAGACCTGTATAGCTTTAATGTACTAAAAAGGGAAATTTAGAAAGTCGTCAGCAATTACTACAACTCAATTGTCAGCCCAGTTCGTGTGGCCCTTCATTCATGAGCGGACACGAACACGCACAGTATAAAGCGACTACAAATTCTATTATCGTGTGCCATCGCAAAACTAGCCAATATTTCCTCATGTCATCGTCAACTGACGTTGACTCAGCGTCCTTATAGCACGGAGCACGTGAGTTATTTAGGTGAGTCTCCGATGAACGAATTCATCTCGTTCTATCTCCGGATGGCGGATGCAGTAGATGAGTGCTATCAGTGGAATAAACTGCAGGACGGATCCCACCAGAAACGGGAGGCCCGGGAAGACGCCGAGGAAAGCGTTGAACAGCAGAGAAGAAATAATGTCGCCGATTGCTGGTACAAGAGATTCGCACGTTGTCCAGAACGAAAACACTTTTGCTGTACGGTGAGAGCATTAGAAAACAGCAGACGAAGCAGGACGCAGACGAAGAAATAAGAGATTAGAAAGACACAGCCACTGCCATTCTATTGGGTTTCAAAAAGGAATAACTAGAACAGTGGCGGAATTTCTAGTATTTGCTACGTCGTTAGACAGAAAACGCTAAGGTAATATTATAGTTTCAATATGCCAATCACGGACGTAATGCGCATGAGCAGGCAGCATGCTAATGGCATATGGCAAATGTTTCCATGTTATCAGACAAATGTGGGTAACTGTAATCTCGTTTGATCAAAAAAGTCTGAGCTAAGTTCTAAGCACAGCTCAAACATGACTATTTCAACTTACTTGTCTCCGAGGGTCCAATAATGCGCGAGGCGGCCGCTGAGATGCCAACAGCAGCAGTACCCCCGGGCACGCCAAACGCGTAACCGAGATAGTATAGAGATTCCTTATAAGCAAACGCCTTCACCGCATTTTGCACCATAAACGCAACTACTCCGATGCAAGCGAACGCAGGGTCCGACAGGCGCAAGGCGCGACTGAACACAGCGATACATGTGGCCGTCGCAACAAGCTGAAAATAGCAAAAATAGGAGAGCAATAATAACAACAGCAGCAAACGAACAGAGAAATAGCTAGGCCCAGCGCAATAGACAAGGAGAATTTTATGGCGTGAACGGGAACTGGAATTCCTAGTCCGGGGCTTATCTGATTACTGGACAGATCACGTGACCAGATTTTCTCCTAGATTCACTACTAGTCGGAAACTGGTCAACTCGTTTAACAAAGACCCAGTGAGTTTCCAAATGACCGTTCAAGGTGAGTCTAAACCTTCGAGTTTCTCGCTAAAAACGGAGTGTTTCAGTGGGTTTGGTGTCTTAAACAGTAATGGAAAAGTGTCTAATGTTTGGAGGAGAAATGCCCATTTTCGGCATAATCCGCCACCTGGCAGTACCTGAAATATCCCGAACGCCGCTGTGATGTTGGAGAAATGTGTTGGCTTCCAGTTGTAGCGTTTCTTCGTGTAATAATAGTTGATATTCCGCGCAGCTGAGAAGTTCCACCACAGAAATGTACGTTAGTGGATAGTTCACACACTGAATGACTGGATTATAGATGTGCTTATCAAAGGTTTGTATAGTGCTTTATTTACGCTTGATATATATATTTTATTTAATAATAATATCAATATTCAAATGCTTTACTAAATTATTGCGAGCTACGTTGGTGGAACACAATGAATTCGCTATATGGCACTTACTTTCACTGTTGAAGAGTACAAACCACATGGAAACCATGAGCAGAAGCAGCTTTTTGCGGTTCCTGCCAGGCCTTTGTCGGAAGACCGCATGAAAGCCCTCCGTAAAATTATCAATGCGACAAAGATCCTGCAAAAGGCATACAGAACTATAGAATAGCAGATATGACCAGGTATAGCAACGTAAACTATGAAAACGGATTCTGAATGACCAACGCCTCTAATTATCGTCGTTTCTGCCATTGGCCGTAACAGCCCCGTTCTCCACCGATTTGGGCGAATTTGCCTAAAGAACGTCTCCATATCTAGATGACTGCCTGTAAATGCGCATAAGCGGAATACTCACCCGTATAAGTTCTTGGCGGGTGGCGTTGCGGATCTCGTCACCGAGAGGAACTACCGCCCAGAGATAGGCAAGGCAGCATGCCAGGAAGATAGCCGAGACGACGAACACGGAAAAGTGCTTCGCGTGAGAGAACTGGAAGATCTGCCCGCCGATAAACATCCCCAGTTGGAAGCCGAGTGTCAGTGCCGTAATGATGACGGCGAAGCGAACCGTCTTCACACTTTCGGCCGAGTTTCGTGCCGCGTGGGAGTACACTGACGCGCAGGTAATGACGAGGCCTCCCGTTAGGCCGTTCGGTACTGCACACAAGACGGTTAGAAAGGTCGGGAAGGATGACGTCACCGTTGTCAGAACGGTTAGGATGTCCTGAGGGAATAACATTGCCATGATTAGGGAAATGCTTTGTATTGAATCTAGCTGAACGCTGTTTCTGCTTGGGTGTTATATATTCTGCAAGCAGCTGTATGGTTCGAGAAAAGGACTTAGAAGACTGCAGGGCCTAAGGTTTCTCGCGAGAGACTGATCCTAGCACGCGCTATGGAACAACACAGTAAGAAAACAGGAAACCTTGAATGGTTAGATGTTTGAGGTTCATATCAAGCATTCACAAGTCATCGTAGGCCGTTGCCGTGTTTGTAAATTGGAATTTGTCGGCAACGTTTGGTCATATATATACGCTTATTATATATACGAAGAAGGTACTTGGGCTCGTACAAATTGATGCTTAGGCGGGCTGATGCCAGTCATTACCTGAGCACATCCTCCGGCAGTGGCAACCATAAGCGGCACCTTTAAGCCGTATATATCAGCAAACGGCGAAATAAAGATCGAAAGGAGACCAGCGGGAACAAACTGTACGAGGAACAAACACAAGTTGTACATGTTCGCCACCCTGGAAAATTACGTTTTACAGAAGACAACCAATTTATTGCATACATAATTGGACAATAAATGAGTAATAATCACATTTCAGAAAGTATTCATTGTGATTGGTTGCTCGCTGCATTACCCACATATATTCAAATAGTCCTTGATGTCCAGTCAAGGATAGCGTGTTAGTACATTGCACAATATGCACTCAGCAATCTGTTTTCTTATTATTCTGATTTGGAATAAATTACCATTCAAAACAATATGACATTTTTCTTAATATTATTAAAAGTAAAAACAGATCTATTCATGTATTTACACTGATCATCGAGTGGCAATTGTATTAACGTATTCCCTGCCCGTCTATTGTTGCGCTGCTGTTGCAGTAAACTTGCAAAGTGACTTCGTATACAAGGTTTCGTCTATCTGCAAAACACATTGGTATTAGCAGCTTTATGCAGCTGACATACTATTCCTTAAAAACCACATCTTATACTGATCTTGCGAAGGAGCTTTTTGTGAACCCTTTAAAATATACGTTTTTATATGGGGATGACGGATTCCCGAGCAAAAAAAGAACTTTTCTATTGTAAAACTATTATGTCATGCGTTGTGAAATACAGTTTTCACTGTAACAGTACGATGGAAGATTACGCCACGAATTTTATTTGTGGCTTGCGCAACATCAGTGACAAACTTTGCACAACTCCAAGCAGAAATCATAATAAGGTCCACTGCACGGAAATTACCCAAAAAGAGTTTAGGCGCGTCATAGGAAGTGAGACGGAATCGCATGCACAAATAAATACAACTGTTCGTTCAAACTCGGACATTAGCTCCACTGTTCCTAGGCCTTTCACCGCGTTGATACAACTTTTAGCTTTTACTGCAGTAAGCTTCTCTCATGGCTACGTAGTAACAAATACCATATCACTGTAAGGTATTTGCATTAATTTCAAGACGTGTTTCGTTCGGAGGGAGCTTTTTCAACGTCAATAGTAAATACATAAAGTAAGAGAAGACCCACATATGATCTTTGCGGTTCTCCGATGGTTATCATTCCAACTCAACTTTGCATTGACCTCTAAATTGGCCGTAAATTCTAATCACAAAAGCATGAAGAATAGCGGCGAAAGTTAAGTCACATTTTAAGAAAGACGTTTCTTGTGTTCAGTTAGCTCGCCTGTAATGCGTAAAAGAGTCAGACTCAATGCCGTCCTGGTGAATTTCCTCAAACAATTCAGGGAAGATAAAAACATTTGCAAATAAATCCTGCAAGCCTCTCGTGTGTCGCATCTGTGCCAACCCACGTACCACGACTATAAAGTGTAAGTTATCATTAATTGCTTTGCATAAATTACACTAAACTGATGGCCTTGTCATAAACGTATATAGTGGCGGCTGTCATCCTCCGAGTGCATCTGCGCCAATGAGTGGCAACATGAGATCAATGCCATCGATGAATTCTAGTGTGGAACGTCAAGTTTGAATGGTTAGTTTTAGTAAGTTTTTTGAACTTAATTTCTGATTAAGTAAATGGTAAGCTACTCACAGTGCGTGCACTAACATGAACTGAAGTGTAATCAGTGGAAGCGTGCATTAAGGCAAAGGCTATATGTGTCCGTAATTAACGAAACCTTGAGATATCCCTGGCAAGCTATTACGCGCCTTACCACTACTTTAGCCTGATCTGTTTTAATAATAGACCGTTTACTCCATTCAAATATTAATGAACCTATCAAGTGTATTGTGGTGAATTAAATATTCATGAGCAAAGTATACGAAGCAAACATAAAATAAGCAGTAAGACCAAAACGCCTGCTAGGTCAGGCTGAAACAAATATAAGGTACGGAAAAACCACCGTGTATGGTCACACGATAAACATTTGCTGCACACGGAGTTCCAGAGAGCACCGCAGTAAATATGAGGGGCCCGAACGAAGTGAATCGCGTTAGTCGTCACTGACAAATTCAGCTTTCTTCGCAATGTCTAATATTTGGGTGGTAATATGAAAGATTTCGTCCAAACTATGTTACAAGATATCATAGAAGACCTTAAAGCATTTAGTGTTAGAACGCTCTTTGCTTGAATATCTGTTGTATACACTTGTCGAACTGGTCGATAACTAAAAGTGTTAAATCAGATAGTCATGAAGAGAGTCTAAACTAGTAATTTTTTTTTGTTCCACCAGTGATTTCCACAATATTCTATAATTTTCCTTAAATTTGGCAATTCACAGATAGAACTAGATTTAAAGTTTCGTAATCAAGAGCGTGAAATAAAGACATACGCTTCGTACAAGAACCGAGCCGTTGGAGTGCGTCAAGGCAATATCCTGTACAAATATTGCGTTGTGGTATTTAGTGAACGAATGGCCGACTTTTTTATTCTGCTACTACATTTCGGTGGTGTCAGACGTTGAGACGATCCTGAGCTTAACACGACGCTGTTTCTAAATTTAATTATGATTCCTCTAATCCAATGCCACGAGGCTTGCACGTTTTCTTAGTATATCGCCACTCACAGTGGCCTCCCTACCCGCATAGGTAACCTAACGAATAGAGGAACTAGTCACCCAAGCAAATGAATTAAATAAAAAGCAACAAATTATACCGTTATTGTACGTAGTTATCTATTTATTAGATTACCGTGTAATTGCCGTTTTGTCTGGGTCTTCAGTGTCCCCGTTGAGCACTTTGTGACAGATGGTTTCATTGTAGTCAAACCTGAAGTGAGAAGAATTAAGTAAGAATTAGATTGAATCTTTGTGGTTTACTGCACTCTCATAAAAATTTAATTACCCGTAATGTTCTAATGAAGTAACGACTGAATATCACTTTCTTAATGAGGCAGTCTACGATACAGTTTGGCTCGTCTAAAAATATGATATTCTTCAAGAGGCCAAAATGTCATGCGTTTTGTGAATGATGTTAAAATTTTCTGCTGTTCCTTCTGCGAGGGTACACTCAATTTGATCAATTCTATTGCCATAGTTCTCCACCCAGGGGCTTAGTTTATTATTACAGAAATTAGCATCAAATGCTTATTCAATGGCTGGTTCAGACATAGTGCCAACAACGCTAGTGGTTTACTAGCATAGAATGTGCTTACTACTGTTAAAAATCTCTAGGTAAAAGTTCGCTCCGATCATCCGATACGAACGTCAACTAAATTCGTCCAAAAGTCACGCCGTCTCACCGAAGTGACGTGTGCGAACGGGTAAAGGGTCATCTTCCCAAATTCCAGTGGTGGACGCGGTCATCTGCGCAGTTGTGACGCTCGTCCCGATTAGAATAATGGACCGCTTCCTTTTACGCAGATACATAGCCTTCTGTATACCCATAGAGGCGTACAACGTATGGCACATCCGATACGTTGGCCTAGGGCTTTCCCCATGGCGAGACAGAGTTTTGTCGGCCCTGTAGGTCCACCTGTCGTGGTTCGATCGGAGTGAGGGTTCTACACCATTAGATTATGGCATTTCACTGCTCCCACGCCAGGGGAACGACACGACCGTCACCTATTATTAGTAACAGCTATTGTATCTCTCAGCGGTCGAGGAGACAGCCAAATCAAAACTAACTCCGAGTAACCCTGGTTAACTGCGATAGACTCGTTAAAGACTACCTGCTTTTCCGCGACGAGCTAGCACGCAGGCGCTATAAATGCTAATGGCTACTATCCCGCCAGCTAGATACCATAACATTGCACATTTACGATTCAGTAGCGAAGCACCGCCTGATTGTGTTAGGCGGTAGATGTACCAATATGAATGCGAAATTCACGTGACCTCAAGAGCGAGGCCAGTGACGCTCAACCGAGGACCTTTGCACCCAGCATGCGAAATGCCATTTACCGTTTAACAGTTTGTATCAGATGGATCTAGTCTGACCTAGCGTAAACTGACGACCACCGGCACCCTGCCGCAAGACTTCGAGCTCAGACGAAAACATAACGTGACGTTCTACTGAATAGCCAAAAGGAAGTGCACTTCGGTTTCTTTTATTCTCCTTTCGTATACGTGATACCCCCTTTAATAGCGTCGACACTCGCAACAACAAATAGACGAATCATGAATAAACGGCCAGCGTAGAAAATTCACACCCTCGTCGTCCTTTTGTTTAGAGCACTGCTTAACTAAAAGACATTATCTGGCAAAACGGCTATTTAAACGGCAACAAATAAAGATTGAGGAACTCAATCCTATCAATCATAATTAAAATAGTCTTGATTTCTTGGCCTTGATGTATTACCAAGGATTACCCCAGCTTTATGTAGAGGTTGCTCCAGTTGGTTACCTTCTGTCAGTCGCCAGCGATTCCACATTTTCCCCGGTTTTACGGTGCGTAATGCTATGCATGACAATGTTACTCATCGGAGTAGCCCTTGAAGATGCCCATGATACTGCCCGTTCTCCTTCGGTGAGTACTCCATTCTTGGCTGCTGTCTGATTATTTTAGTTCTACGCGCGGGAACACAAATTTATTGGATACGTGCCGGAAATCGCTCACCTTGACAGACAGGCCTTGTACAGAAACCAATCCTGAGTGATGACGAGTCGCATTGAGTAAGACATTGCATACACGAGCAAAAAGAGCTCGAGCTGCAGTCCGAGCACGAACTGGACCCAGTTGGTGTCCGACCTTGTTGACAGTTCATCTTCTTCGTAATCGTCTTCCTATAGTGTAACAGTAAATTAAACCACAACAGAAAAATGAAGCTTTTAGCAATTGGCAGTGTCAACGGTGGTGATATGTTATCATTAATAAATGATGCCACACACACGCACGCACGCACACACACACGCACGCACGCACACACGCCCATGTTATCATCAATTTTCCAATTCTGCGGGTTAGGTCGCTGCGAGCTCCGGTCAAAATGTGAGCCATACCGGACTGCTGTTAGCTTTTGTGAGCGTTGGTCAAAATAGATGTTGTTTTAAAAGGATCTGCACAAGAATCGATTGAATAGGCTTGAGAGTCCAGGCACGCAATGCATTTTAGTAGGTGAGGCAACCGAACCAAAGAGAATTGTTGAAATCAACACTGAACTCAGTGGCGGCAGGGAAGTTCAGAAACCATAGGTATATCGATAGAAGCAAGTTACCTTGGAAATTAATTAATTGACCATAGCAGCTCCATCGGTTTCACGCAGAATACGAATGTGGCTGCAATAAAGTGCCATTTGGCCGAAGTTATCTGTTTTCAATTCGGGCAAAACTTGGTAAAAATTGGGAAAACATGCTAGACAAGTCAGGTGGTTGAAATCTTCTGCCAGAAAGTTGAACTCTTTCTTGCTTGAACGCGCGTTTCGGCAAGCTGTTACTAAAACTACTAGGGTCCTGTATCCGTGCGTATGTACCATAAACGCAGTGCATTAAAGCTGACGCCTCAATGCTCAAAAGCAACCATGCGAAAACGAGAGTAATTAAGACGCATACAGCCAGGCATAGGGTTATTATTGGCGCGTAATTAAAAAATGAGCAGGTTTTTTACATGCAGCCCTGTCCATATGATTCAGCCCGCCAATTGCTTGATGGGTTCGGCTGTCTTCGTGTCGTGTACCTACCTGACAAACATTGCCTCACTTTCTTCTCCGCAGTCGACGGGCGCAATCAACCCCTAGTCATTGTTCCAATCACTCTTCTGTCTACCGACAGAGAAAACAAACGATCAACGTGCAAATGCGAAACAAAGGTCGGATGCATATACGCACTAGCAGAAAAATGCAGAAGTCGAAGGACAGAAAATTGGCGCAAGTGGTTGTATTAGGTAACTAATATCTATCGTGAGTAATAGAAACGCCCTCAAGCCATTTGGCCTAATCTCTGCCTTCTGTCGTGCCGCTGAAGATCTACATTTGCACCGCACTCTATTCAATGCGTTCTCAGGCGCTTACCCGTACTCGAACGCGCTCTCTGTCTAGCGTTTCGGTTAGATTTAGCGACCTCGCGGCAGCGGTCACACATGTCAATCGTTAGCAAGCACGCAAGCTTGAAAAATTCTGAGATGTTCCAATCAAACATGGCGCTAGCCCTAGAGTGTGAGAATGGTTCGTTTTGACGTACTTTTGGGACGGGCGGCTGGGATGGTCGGGGTGGAGCAGACTCCTGGGGCCCTTCGACGGATTCGATGGCATCATCCATGTGGCTACTGGACTCCATATCGTAGAAACGTGAAGCTCCACAGCCGGCGTGCGTGGATGTCTGCTCGACTCGATTAAGCTGGTTGCTTTTATTCACAAATTTTTCTCCTCCCACAGATCTCACGGAGTCTTTGCTTTTGCACGTGGCTTGGCTACTAGGCCGAATCGCGTAGGAGTTCGAGAAAAGGCGATGACGTCCTACTTTAATCGGGTCAATCTAGTTGATATGACGTAAATACTAATTATGGTGAACGACCATTGTCATAAGGCATAGGGGAAATCAGGTTTCCTCGTAGAGAGGTGAAAGGGTGCATTTGTGGGGTTCTACACCGTATATTTAGTGCCGGCCTGCATCCCCCGTCAAAGGGGCTCACTGCATCCAATGTATCGCATCACCTTCGCATAACCATCTGCAACACCATCAACCAAGACGTCATTTAGCTTTACCGCCACCTCTATCGCCATTGTGTTTTCACAGCAGACATATCTGTACAACAATCGTCGGATACATCTCACCATAAACCCCATCGCTTGAACGAATTTCCAAACTATATTGGACATTTTCCGATAAACCACCGCAATTATTCGCAAGTTTGATGCAAAATATTCTTAGATATCCTTAAAAGCCGACGCAAGGATGGGCTATGTGTTGAATTGAGCAAAGTGGAGGTCAGTAGTTACAGAGCAGAGTTAGGTTGGTGTGCTTCCGAGCATACGTGTGAGTTACGTCCTGACTATGGGGGCTACAGGTGCAAAGTTACAGTTTACAGGCTTGGTGAGAGTCGTTTTAGTCATTTTCCAAGAGGTGCTTCACTGCCAAATGGAACCTCCTAAACAGAGGCCTATAAAAAATAGGTGCTCGGGTTAGATTACCAATGTAGCGCTGACGGGTTACTGTGTTTAGCCCGACTCAATTGTTTAGGATGTTTAGCGGAATGCCGTAGACACATCTAACATGACCCACAAAGGGAGAAGTAATGTTGCTGCTTAGGACATGATTTTGATCGACTACGTCTTAACTGTTGTGAACGAAACGCAATCGCACGCTGGAGTCACCATAAAATGAAGTCGATGATCGCCTAAGACAGCAATAGTTTATGATTAAGGCTGTTAATAAGCTAAAATAGACATATTTTTCATTATATTTTCTATATTTTTCCTTAGAACTTTGTTAGTCTCGCATTGATCCTGCCGTTGATTCGTCAGGACATAAAACCTAATACATTGCTTTCAGCGATTAACTACCGAATACAAGCAGTAGATATGCGGGAAGCCGCTATAGCGTATGTCAACGGCGTTATAACCGAACGGAGTAGAGCATCTCGTTATTCACTAGACATACAGATTCAATACAATCAAACACATAGGATAACTGCGTGCCCTGGCGTAGTTCTACTAAAAAATTACTATTGCACTAGTCACCACTCTACTACAAGACAGTATTGTACGATGCAACAGCTCAACGGGATCAAACCCGAGATGCAAGACGCTGTGTAAGAGAGTCACGAGATTTTCAAGAAGTCACGATCGAAAAACGATTCGTGTACCACATATCATCCGTGTTGTTGTTTAGTTTTTGGAGAAATTTTTCCTCTCCAATGGATAAATATATATACCAGCATTGTGATCGACCATCTCGAGAAACGTTTGGTGGACTAGAATATATCAGTCGAAGCATCCGTCTGTAAAATATCCCCTAAAATGTTAAATGTTAAAGATGCTCTGCCTGTCAACAGAAAACAACTCATAACAGCTAGAACAACGCACGAGACTTCGCAGTGACAAAAACCTGAGGAAAACTTCAGAGCCGCCATTCCTCGAACAAACTCGGAAGAAACCAGTAAAGGACGTAACTAAAACAAAAAACAGCAAACATACCCTACGATGGAATTAAAACGAAATTGGCAATCTTCTACTGTGACCTAATATTTGCAGGCACTATTTGAACCGTTCACTGTAGCGTCGTTTTGACGCACCCATGTGCAAGGATTGCAGTCTCCCGAAGCATGTCCTGGGGGAAAATTCGCCTAAAACAATATTATACTCACTCCATATTGTTACTTGTGAACGTCTTATTTACGAACATATTCGCGCACACACACACACACACACATCTATGTTCACCTACACACAAACGCACATCCTATCGACATCAGGGAGGCTACGAACGCCGTAGACCAACAGGACAGTCGTAACGTACTGACTCTATAAATCACGGAACAGGTTATGAACATCTAAGGACTGCCGTAGAGTGGGTCAGTCAGCAAAGCCAGTTAAGACTGACGATGAATGGAGAGACGGTCGGTCGGTCGGTCGGTCGAAAACCTCCATAGTTCGCTACCTCATAGAAAAGCGCGCTTTGATCGTTTGTGTCGTAGACCTACGCCGGTATTGCGCACGCGACGTTTTTGATATTGGCCGATATGCGACGACACTGAGTGGCGCTCTCCCGTAGAACCATTGACGTCTCGAGCACTCGGAAACTGTCACGCACAATCGAACGGAAACACAAAAAGGGGACCCACGTCTCTTTCGGCCGATGTTGCTGTATACAGTGCATGCTGGTCGAGCTTGTTCTATTCTAGTACAGTCATTGTTTGTTGTTCAACACAACAAAAATTACATTATAGACGGACTCAACGGTCACTCCAGATCGATGCGGCGCTTGCCACTGGTTTACTTCTATTGCATTCTAGGGATTCGCAAACAACCAAAAACAAACAGAGGAAACTAACGTCTATTGACATCATGTCGGTCGGCTTTCGGAATGTCAAGGCGAAGGGATTCCAGAATTCATCTCAAAATGCCGCCTAGTTGTCGAGTAACCACTCGTGTCGATGTATTGAGGTTTCGACACGAAACGTGTCACGTTCGCTTCTCACCTCATCCGGAGCGCTGGTTAACGGACGGTGCGACATCGCACTCGACTTGAGCCGTTCGTTTCCGTTTTTCACTCGACACGCACCAGTCTCACCGACGCGATCCTTCCAGCTATGGCACGCTCCAGGACACCTGTCGCTCTGAAGTCAGTCGCACTCTCTTCCTCCGATCCTCACGGAACTTTAGGGGCAGGCAGACACACGATGTTAGCACAGGACACACACTCAAGCACGTCACTAAGCACACTCAGACACATCTGTCTAGGTCCCGCGTATCGGACCTGGCCACGCGACGACCACACCGACAGGTCTACTTAGCACGAACGTTTGAACCCGCCACTTTCACAACAGGATGTTCACCCTGTCGACGAAACCAAGCACCTCTTAAGCCCCCACCACCTGCTAACTGTGCGACGTCGTCGTCGTGTCACGCTGCGCTTGCTTCCGCTGACACTGCGTGCCGTACATGTCGTGGCTTGTACAGATTTTATGCGCGTTCGATGGTCCGCATAAAGAGAGAGAGTTCGTCGAACCTGACAGCCCTACGACTAAACGTCGGACATGATCACGAAACGAGACGTTTTGCGTCTTCCGTTCTGGCGTCTATCCGTGATCGGTATTTCGGGTACTCCGGGCGCTAGAACGTAGTCGTTTTCATGTTTCCCGGCCCCCTTCTGCCCTCTGACGCCTTGGCTTGTCTTCCACTAGCCCGGGTTCGCTCGGGACGGAGCGCCGTCAAACGAGCGCGAAACCGACTGGACGTTCGTGTCGATCGTACCGGCCACGCGTTCTCACTCGAGCCTGGCAACAAGTATTAACGATGCAGCTGAGCATATAATCAAGCACGCTCAAAGGCGCGGTCAGCCGTGACACAGCAGGCCGCTCCCTTTAGCTCACTCCCCCTCGCGCATTACGGCGCGAGCCGGCGGTAGGAGCTCACGGCTGTCCAACAGCACAAGCGGCCCACAGAGGTCGTCTGTGTTCAGCAACAGCCGCGTTCGAAGCGGCTGCACAGCATCTATTGCGTCTGTGTATGGGCCAATTAGTTGACACGTCCCTGCTACGGTATGAGCAGACGACGACGACGGCGGCTGCGGCCCGGTAAAACGTTAATGCTGCTGAAGCTGATGGCTCATCTCGTGTCCGTTGCGTTCGCATGCCTTGATGTAACGCCATCCGTTCGTTTCGTCGAACTCTCTCCCAGACATCTGCCATATTTGTTTACCGAACGAGCCCTCTCCTTCGTGCGTTCTCTTAAACGGCGCAACGGCGCTCACTTGCGCGGTGACAGGAAGTTGTCGGTAGTCGAGCCCAAAGGCCTCTCGCGTGCATTCGCGTGCGCCTTGAGGCGACCTCAGGAGGAGTACGAGGAGAAGGAGACACGTAGATGGGGGGGGCGCACGGGCTCGAGCCCCGCCGTTGCACATTTACATTCATTATGAGATGATTCGTCTTACGAAGCAATGCACAAGACACTACCGTGAACGTTCAATGTCGGCCTATGGTTAGCCCTAAAGGAAAAAAAATAGTGGGTTGTCGATGAGATAAACTGGAGTGGTTTCTTGGAAAGTGCTAAAAAGGTACAAAAAGACAAATGCCGGTGGACAAACCGACAATAGGAGCCACAGGTGTCATGGTGATTATCGTGTTGCGGTTGGCGTCCGTAAATGAGAGATGTGAATCAAAGGCGCGTGAATAAATGAACTAATAATATTTGATTCAATTACACTGCGATGGAGAATGACCGAGAAAATTGCAATCAACACATCTCTCATTCGGACTGGGGTGGATAAAACGTTAATTTTACCGTGGGTAGTGGTTTTTTGCACGGTTATTTTTTTCGTATCATAGAATAAATGTTAACCACTTTTAAGTCGAGATAGTATAAGCTTTGTTTTTGGAGGTCCTGAGGCGCTGAACCGGCAATTTCATAAAACTTTCAGTCATACCATATTGCTTTGTTCAAAATTTTGGATTCGTAGAATGATTGCTTAAAATGCATCTTAGCTATTTTTTTTATCCTTTCTGAAAATTTTCCGTTCTTAGCATCAACACCTGAAATTGAATTTTGCACAAGTTCTGCACAAAAACTGCAAACACTGAGTTCTAGCCTGAGCATCTATACTACAACAAGTTTGTCTACCGTTATGTTCCCGACAGTGAGGTATTTACTATACATTTGTGCGTCTCAGGTAATAACGGGCACAAAAATGCCCGTACATTTACTTTCCGTTCTTAGGACGCGCTTGCACACGAATTTTCAGACTCTGTTCAGACTTCTTATGACAGGTTGAACTGTTGTCCTACCACGACCCATTGGTCCTGGTATAGGTCCTGGTAGAACAACATTTCCAAAAGAGCATTTCACACATATTCTTGGAGTTGTTACGACATCCAGTAGCTGGAACTCTACGCTACCGATTGAAATAAAAAAAAAAAAAAGCTAACTCTGAATTCAGCGGACTTTTTTCGGGAATTTAAAGCATGATTTTCTGCCATATAATATCAGTTTATAGAACATCCATCAACATTTCTTTGGTTGATGCGCTCTGAGAAATGTGTACCTGGGTGATAGTAACAAAACCGTGTGTTGTATGCAATAACGATTTCTGCCGCAACACTGCCGGCACGCCGGGTGGACCCGAATAAAGCTTAACAAGTAATCAAGCGAATACTTCAAGAATTGCTATTGTGAGCGCTGATGGAAACAATTGAAAGTGTTCAGGCCCGTTCTTTCAAGAAACAGCATTTATGTAGATCACGTTAAAATACGCGTACTAAGTCTTAATGTTAAGTTAAATAGCCCAAGACGGTATGGGACTGAGCAACTTATCGAACTTTTTAGAGATTCTTTTGAACACTCGGTACAGCGGACGCAGTTCGAGCGTTGACTGTCGGAGTCAGTCAAGAAATAGACGTGATGGTAACTATGTTGATTAATACGCGTGGAGGCGTATTAATCAGCTGGAGCAAGCGAGAGTAAATGGGTAATCGCTACCGACGTGTCCGACGAGTGAGACAATGACAGAGAAAGCTTTCGCCGCAGGAAAACAGCCCGCAGGTATTTCGAGTCCGGGCGTTACTCGACTGCTACGAAACTCTTGAACACGTCTACAACGACCGAGATGGGCCGGTGAGTGTCGGGCTGTTCGAGATGTTGCATTACCGTAGATTATCTTCACATGCTGTTTGTTTCACTGGTGTGCTATCTATCTGTTCCACTTATCATAGGAGTTGCTTATACTCGTATTATTGATAATAGTTCGTGTCCGCGTATTTTGATCAATGTCATAAATGCTTCAGTGTTGTAAAGCTTTATATGGCACCAGTGATCGTGTATTAAAAAAACGGCCTGTTAGAGTTAAAAGAAGAAGGAATTCGCCTGTGCGACTACAGTAATCAAGTGCTACAAGCCACATCGGATTATTTCTAATTTTCTCCAAAATGAACAAGAGATTCTCACAGAAAATCGCTTTGTGTAAGATTGCCGGTTTGTATAGCGCTCATAAGCGTGTGGTGTGCGCAGGACGTTCGGTCAGTGCTGTATCCCCGGGAAGGGCCTACGAGAGATGTCCGAAGACTGGACGGAGTGTGGGCCTTTAAGCTGTCACCTATTAATGACCCTGACAGAGGTTTCGTCGACGGCTGGTACAAGCACGCATGGAGTAAGGTCGGTGGATAAGACAAAAACTGCCAAGAAAGTAGGGACAGAGCGTTAGCTTAAATTAGGCATTCTAGTGATTTTGCGCAATCTGTACCTACAGTTGTTAGCTCTTATGCACTGCCTATGCACGTGGATGTGTGCATGTCGACAGAAACAAAAAAGCACTTCGGTAATCTGAAAACGCGATTTAAACGATTGGCAGCATTCTATTCACAGATGGGTCTCAGCTACGAACCGATGCCTGTACCAGCTAGCTATAACGATATTGGCCAAGCTGATGAGCTCCGGAATCACGTGGGCTGGGCCTGGTATCAACGATCCTTCCACGTGCCAACCTCATGGAAGGCCAAGAGGGTGGTTCTGTACTTCGGTAGTGTCCACTACAACACGGCTGTGGTATGCTGAAGCCTAAAATTTGCGTATGCATCCAAGAATTTTAGGTCTTCAAGCGTTTCAAGCGTTGAAATACCAAGATTAATTCAGCATCAATGTCTTGAACAGATTTTAGCTTCCTAAGCGTTTTAGGTGTTACTTCAGACAAGTGAGGCTAGAATTCGCTAAAATAAACATCGCAACGCTTAAAACGTTCAGCTGTAAAATGTTCGAGCCATTACCAGCATGATCCACTGTGTGTAATCTATTGTGCGGGTGCTTACTGCTCCATGACTTTTCCTACAGTTTTTTTTACAGTTTTGGCAACTATGAGATTGTTAATGTAAATAAAAACATGGTTGTTTTCTAGGTCATTATTACTGGGAATTACAGCGAATTATTACTGGTTTTAGTTTTTAAATGGACACTTGGCTACTGAGCATACCGTCGGCCATCTCCCATTCGAGGTTGAAGTGAATAACTTTCTGGACAACTCATCTAGCCTCAATGTTATCACGGTCGCGGTTAACAACACACTTACGTTGAACACTATTCCACAGGGAACCCTCACACTCAAGGTAGGGGTGAAGGTCATTTATAAAAAGAGGCTTCTGCAGAGCTCATAGATGTGTAGTTGTGCATCTAATTGAATTATCATAGCTTAATTAATAGCCAAATGTAGCGAATTGAGTGTAATATCAAATTGTCGTGTAAAAATGTTCCATAGATTAACAACACAAATTACCCTCCATTTTACTACACGAACACTGGCAATTTCGACTTCTTTAATTATGCCGGTATTCATCGCGGAGTATTTCTCTATGAGACGGAGGACAACTACGTTTCAGACGTATACGTCAATACGCTCAAAGCAGACGAAAACGGTAAGTGTAATATACGAATTTACATCAATTAGTCCTTTTTTTGTCTATTTATGTTGTGCAATATTGATCTGGTAAACGGTACAGGGACGAAAATTGATCACGTATATCGAGCGATGCGAAAACATCAGTGTTATATTCGCGTATATAATATCATGCTTATTGTCATATTGTTTAAGGCTCTGTTAGGAGGAACGCATAGCATAGTTTTGAAATGACAATTGCATTCACTCAATGACAGAGTCGCTGATTAACTACACCGTAACACTCGCTGGAGCATCATCGTCTAGACTCATCTGTCAGGTGTCTGTTCGTGATCGTCAGGATGAGGAAGTCGCAACAGCACATGGATGTCTAGGTCAATTCTACATTACCAAAGCGAAACTCTGGTGGACTCACACCCTGAGCAATGAGCCAGGTATGATTTTCTTGAGGTTGTATCGCAAATTTGTAGTAAAAATTGTAGAGGAAATTTCGTTGATCTCCGCGGCACGCGGTTTTCAAGTTTAAAAGATTCTCCCTGAAAATCTGCCACTGGACTTTTTTCTTCTAAAATTGCTTGTTTACTACCTTTTCAACAATTTGTAAATTATTTATTTTTATGCGATCACGATTGAGTTAATGAACATTGTTTTTCGCTTCGAGGCAATACAATCTTAGCGACACGTCGAAGTGGTAATTCGTGACGAACAACGATCGATGTAATTGGACCATAAAACGATAAAATTGTAGAATATACTTTGTTTAGTTGTGTTCAATTCAATTTTCAAAAATTTCTATAAATCTTTACTACGTTCTCATGAGTCCATTGGACAATACAAGTGAATGGACGTTCATGAAGTCGTTCAGGTCGGCGAGCGTAATGATTCCTTCAAAAGAAAACAAATGATTGATGACAGGTGCAAAGACTAAGACGTTTAACAAATAATTCCTAAATGGAAACATCAATAAAAAATCTACGTACATAATGCCTAACAAATATCATACCAAATATCACAGGCTACCAGTACACCCTCGTTGTGAGCGTACTCAATGGCACGAAGCTGATAGACTCATACCCGGTCAAATTTGGAATTCGTACTGTTGGCATTGTCGGAACGAGGTTTATGCTCAATGGAAAAGACTTCTACTTCACTGGATTCGGTATGATTGTTCAACTATGTGTAATTCAATGTCCACAATGGCTCGGTTCACTGGTCAAAATGTAGAATCGCGATGGCGAGCGCGTTGCACACTGTAACCGACGAGCTAAAGCTCATTATGATATATTCAAAGTAGTTGAAAAAACTTGCCTAGTCGTCATACGTGTTCACGATCGTATATTCAAGGAAAACATGAAGACTCGGACATCCGTGGCAAAGGACTCGATAATGCTCTAAATGTGAAAGATATGAATATGGTGAAGTGGTTGGGCGCTAACTCGTTCCGCACCTCGCACTACCCCTACTCTGAGGAGCTGATGGACCTTGCGGATGAAATGGGTATTGCCGTTATCGATGAAACCCCTGCGGTTGGTCTCATGCATTTTTCCGGTAACGTTCTGAAGCTCCACAAACATATCCTTACAGAGTTGGTGAGTGTTGTTTCTAGAAAGTGAATGACCGAAATTGCTTACCGAGTTGTATTTCGGATATAACCGCAGAGAAGGCAGAGAAGCCTTTTCATTTCCTATAGTCCTTTTAACAACAGGCCGTAATCTACGTGTTGACATTGAACGGATCAACAGTTGAACAACGTAGGTTAGATGTTCTAACTGACAATTAGTAAACATCTGAAGTAGACTAAGAAGCCTAAGTTGACACATTCATCTTAAACATAGCAACGATACTCAGCGTCATAAACAAGCATGCATGAATAAATTAACTTATGAACCTAAGACAACTATTTAATACTAAATTTATTGTTTGTGTGCTTCAGATATCTCGCGATAAAAATCGGCCATCTGTCTTTATGTGGTCTGTGGCTAACGAGCCGCAGTCGAACCAGGCGGAGAGCGCAGACTACTTCAAAGAGGTAAACATTATTCTATTCAGGTGCTTGACAAAAACTATGCGCCATTGTCAAGGATAATGTTTACTTGCTGATGGCATTTCAAGATTTATATATATATATATATATATATATATATATATGTTTTCAGAAGAAATGGGGCAGTAATGGAGGCTATTGATGGAGACAAATGGCTAATCATTAAAGTGCGTTATCACAATACTATTTACTGAGTTTGGTTTATTTTATGCCTAACGGTCTCCATGGAAGGAGATAAAGTTACAACGTGTCGTTTAGTATTTTTCTAAATACAAATGTTTGAATATGAAGCACAAGGCCAATATTTCGGATCCAGAAGCTGATCTCGGCAGAGTAGTTAGGATGCATTTGACCAACGGGTTGTTTCTTACGATTGTTCACTTAGGTGGTACTTCACGCGAAAAGCCTGGACAGGGCTCGACCGGTAACAGCGGCGCTTAGCGTTGACCCCAGCGTAGACCATATCGGTCAATTTATGGACGTTATCATGTTTAATAAGTACGCCTCCTGGTATAGTGATGCCGGTGTGCTTCAAGTCATCTACTCTCAGGTAGGCAGTCGCCGATAATTTAAAAACTGCGTATCCTCGACTCACTTGATCACTTGCTTTTGTTTTAGCTACTTAACCAATGCTAGGCTCGCTGCTGACATACCTGGCTGGACTGTCAGAGTTTTTTCGAAAGTTTTACCTACTGAATAAACTCGAATTCGTTTGGTGCGTTTTTGTATTAGAAGTTAGATTTTTTATGCGAGAGCTTTACATAGGAAACAGTTGCCACATTATTAAATACACCCACTTGGTGAATCATCTGTATAATTACGGAAATAATTACGGCTTGAGAAAAACATAACGAAAGGAATCAGGCCAAATGCACTTTATCGAATCCAACTCACTAATCGTTATTGAATCAATACACAGTTAATAGCTTAATGTCTCTCAACAAGCGATGCGTACCTGTGTTGTGAGCTGAGAAAAGGTAAATATCTAGAAATTTAATTTGGTTTACCTTCACTAAATTGATCTTTGAAATTCCTGTCACAGGTTATCAATACGTACACTTCCTGGTATAACCTACATAAGAAGCCGGTTATGATCAGCGAGTACGGGGCTGACACGGTGCCTGGGCTGCATGCTTCACCGGCTTGGATGTTTAGCGAGGACTACCAGAGCGAACTTCTTATCAAGCACCATCGGGCATTTGATTACCTACGGACGCAAGGTTGGTTTATCGGCGAGCACGTGTGGAACTTCGCGGACTTCATGACGGCACAAGGTTGGTTCTAGGCGGCATCGTCTTCAGTCGCTCATACAGGTCTATCAATGAACGCAATTACCATCTGGAAAATGTTCACCGATGGCTACAAGCTTACCAGACTACAGCTTGGCCACTCACACTCATCCGAATAACAACCCGCAGAGGTACAAAGAGATGTCGACATACTGAAGGATCACGTATTGCCAGTGGTTCGTTTCCCTATAGAGTTGTAAAAATCATCAAGCATCATCGACGAAGTCTCAGTACTTATTCATCTGCTTGGCCCTCTAACAGGTCTTACTCGAGTAATTGGCAACCGGAAAGGCGTTCTCACCCGCCAGAGGGAGCCAAAGGCGGCAGCCAGAATCTTGCGTTGCCGATATTTTACGTTAGGCGGAATCGCTACGACTGACGATTCCTTCTACTGCCCGGCCCCTTTCGCCGGTCAGAACGACTGCTCCGACGATGCTACGGCGTAGAAACCAGTGTCCAGGGCGTGATCGTAGCAAACTTGCATAGCGAAGTGAGACACACTAAGAAAAAATTATCATTCTAAATTTGCCCCATCTGACAGAGGCGGACGACGTATTAGGACTTCCAGTTTCCTGAAACAAGCCATAACAAAGAATCACTAAAAGCAGGGTACACATATCCAACCAATTAAAAAAATGTTGTGGAAGGTAATCGGTATGTACGGTTAAGCAGTATATATATATATATATATATGTACGATTAAGCAGTATATATATATATATATATATATAT
>MNPL01001402.1:0-15120 GCA_002081605.1 Tropilaelaps mercedesae
ATATATATATATATATATATATATATATAGTGCGGAAACGAGGTATCTTTGTTGAAAAGAGCGTAAATGAGTGTTAATCTTAGATAAATACAATATAATCAGTCGGAAAAGGCGAAATTTACTAACGCTGTAATAAAAAGATCTCCTGTAAACAATGCCGACTAATATATAACAAGGAAATGAAGAAATAGGATATTCGCCTCGTCTCTTTTGATAAGTCGGGCAAGGTACTCCTACGCCATTACTGGGCTATAGCTTGCCGCAGGAAAAACTAGATAGACATAAATATAGAGATAGACAGCGAACGGTCATTGACTCCAGTTACATTTCGTTTCCCACTGACAGTGCGAGAGGGTGGGGTGAGACAAGCCAGATAGATTACGTTTGTGGCCCATCGCTGCTGCACTCGATGGCGGTGTTATCTGTAGCATGTAGTTTATATTCGCAGGGTAAACTTCCGTTGATTTGCACACATTTATGCGTGCTTTTGGATCCTGAGGAACGTTTATTATCTTAGCGCAGTTGCTATATAAGCTGTAAGTTGAGCTTGGACGAAAAGTCAATGTCTTGGATAGATGAGCGTAAATTGAATAATAATGTATAATAATAATAAAAGTAATAATAATAATAGTAATAATAATAGTAAAAGTTACCCCAGCAGCGAGAAACACAAACCAGTCGAGAGAGATGCATTTTTGGAATGGAAACTTGTGCCTATTGCGCAAATGTCCTTTAGATAGCCGACTGTGCAAGTTCATGCTGCAGTAACAAAAACGCGTCTGCATATGATCTCAGTACTGTCTCTGGCCTAGAACCTAAAGTTATTTCGTGTATACAATTTATTTGTATAATATACGAAATCATTACGCAAATATTGCGTAATATATAGCTCTCACGCATACAAGCTAATACCAATTATTGCAGTATCAATGTAAACACCTTACCACCAAGCTCAGCAGTCACTTAATACTTCGTTACATTTTTCGTGATTGACTGTGTAGATACAAAGATTAATTCTTTCTTAGCACAAAAGAAGAGGCGGGTGGTCCGATAGCCTATCAACTTACGAAACGTCAACTTAGTGTGACAGAAATGGCATTTTATTTTTTCATAGATCTGTCTTTGCCAATTTTAAAGGCTGCTTTGTCGGCTTAAAAAGGAGGGATTTAGCATTTGCTTCATTTTCGCGCTCTTCTGCTCATTTCAATTATTATCTGAGCGAAAAAATGATAAAATGACGAACATGTTTGACAGTCGGCGAAAGCTAGGGCCGTGCTCACTGGCGATATGTGACAAACTTCCTCTTGATTCTTCCTTTTTTATCTGCTATTATTGCCCCATCGCATTTATCAATCATAAGAGGGGACGAGGTCGATAAGGGATGGTGACAGTTGATTATATCGTGAAGAAAAACACCCACCATATTTGATGTTTTCGTATTGATACCACGCACAGGTGCAGAGAATTCCAGCTTTATTTTTTATCTTTATTTGTATACGATTCTATTCGTAATTGTCAGCGTAGTTAATGCAAGGCAAGTGATGAAAAGTCGATGCCTCGTACAATATTAGTGTTGTGACAAACATCCTTTACTCTACAAAAATCGAGACTTAAGTTTGGACCGCTAGATAGTTACACACTATCCATTAACATAATAGTTTATTTATCCACCGTTAAAGTAGTATATCATAAAGTCGAAGCGTGCAGCTACAAAAAGAAACAAAATTGGACGAAGGTTTTTACGCGTTGTCAATATTAGGCACTATGCATAGCTACTATTGGGCATTTTCAATAAATTCGTCAGCCTGATATGAACCCAGTGCGAGTATAATATATTTTCAACCAAAGACTTTTTCCGACCGCCCAACCTTTTTGCGTTTCCTTACTGTCGAATTGACAAAACTTTAGAGAATAAAGTTGAGTCTACTATTCGACCAGCTCAGGTTTGCATGTGCCTTATATATCCAGCAATGAGTTGTTCATGAAAACCGTTCAGACAATCGCGTGTGGCCGCATATGTGAACAAAACTGCGACGGTATTTCGAAAGCTTCGAAGACATCTGCGTTGCGACGGAGAGATTTCAGGTCGACATATCGACCACCCAGAGTTCCTGCTCTTTCGACGAGAAAAGTAAGTTGTTCAAATGCAGCAACTTAAGCACCCTTGATACACTGTTGAGATCACTTGAGATCGTAGTCGCTTTGCTGCTCCGAGTGGAAGTTTTTCTACAAAACAACCCCGCGAACTGGGAAGCATTTTCTAAAAATCTCTCCATCGATCTCATAGGTTGAAATCAATACCCAAGATCCACATTATACGTGGGTTTGTACTTTTCGACTGAGCCCATTAAGTGATAAACTACTTGATCGGTGCAATCCTTCTGGTATCCTCAACATTTGCATCATCAAAAGCTTCAACGCACTTGGGTTTCAGTGAACTGATTCAACATCGAGTGCTACGTAATCAAACAAAACACATTTATTGTGGCATCGTACCCCATTTCAATCATTGTGAATGTCAGATACAGGTCAGCACAAGTCTTTAACGAAATTTTAGCATTTGAACCTTCTATTCTTGCCATTTCCATATATCCGACGTGGCTGATTTTTCTCGCGGGAGCAGTCCTTCGTCCCCGCTGAATACCAGAGGCCGTCCGTGTAGGCGATTGAGCATGTCACTTGCTCTTCTAACTTGTTTATCATTGGCAAAAGACGATTACCAACATTACTCTGATCATCACCAATACCGTCAGAGCGGCCGACATGCAGCGTCCCATGATTCAACAACAAGCAAGGAAACAAAACATATAACAAATAAGTAACGAAAATCCGTCAGCTTCTCCGCGCTGCGCTCCATTGCCGGGCCAGCATAGGGTCTCACAGTGTTGAGCAGCCAGATTCGCTGCTACATATTAAACTACTTCGATGTAAATCAACCCTCCTCCGAAAAACAAACACGAACGAAAGCGAACCCAACTGCCAAGCGCCAGTAGCATTGGCGGTAGCAACGCGATATATTATATCAGCTTCGGTGGAAGCGCCGCATTGCCGGCGTTATTCTTCCGTTTCTACGGGAGCATCTTTATTTTTTTCACCCACTACCACCACCGCCACCGCCGTTGCTTGTATAGCGGCCTTTTTTCCTCGGTCCAGCCGCCCCCTTCTCGTAGCGTGGCGATTGGGCTGTTTCGTTTTGCCGCGTGTGGAAGTGTGTGATTTCTCTTAAAACCCTCATCAATTCTCTACCGTCGTCGTGTGCTGTTGAGTTGTAGTGCGACTTGCTACAAGCGTTCCGCGTTGGCCCAGGTTTGCGTCTGCGATTTTTTTTCGCTTTCCCTTCTCTTCATCGCATCGGAACGCCCTGTGACCGAGTTGTTCTTTTTTCTTGTCTTGTTTTTTCGCCCTACCATGATGACACTTTGCCTAACTACGTTGGATGTTAGTATTTTTTTTTTGTCAGCTATTATTTGTATAGTCGGCGATAAACCAGACGAATCAATAACGTTGCGACGTTGGCCAGTTCCGTCGATGAAAACTCGCCAGAGTGCTCGGTCGATGTTCGTCAGTAAAGACGATCCGTTAATCCTAACCAATTCGTCTGTACATCTCAAATGGGTTCCGCCGTTTAGATGCGCTTTTTACGCGTCGCGAATCGTTCGGCGGTTGTTCCCACGACATTGCTACTAATTGCACTGCGTACACGTGGATATTATCCGAGGACTCAACCAGGATGAGCTGCGACAAATCGTCGGAAGCTGTGATGACCGAATTGTAGCCATGGTCGATGAGGATCCCAAAACAATTAAGTAAAAGCCAACGTGAGGGTGACAGCAATAGTTCGGATCGGATCTACTGGTTGAATCTATGACGTTTCTCGGTTGTAGTCATCTATCGTTACGTACGATGTTACCGACTGTGGAAGAAGTTTAGTTGTGTCAGAATTTTGTTTCCGTTCATTTTATTAGTTTTAGCACTCGAGGTGGCTGCCATTAGACAGGTCGTGCAATGTTTCTTCTGGTGCGAAATTACAGCCAGGCCAGGGTAGGAAGTCACACATGCGTGTAGGTATCAGCAGCTATCTGGTGGATCGAAAAAAAAGCCGACATGAGAAAAATGGCGTCAGGAAGAAACTGGCAATCTAACCTGCTGGAGTTACAACCGACGTCTTCTGTTGTACTAGGGATTCTGCTGTGAAAGTCATTGACGCAGTGTAGGAATGTCATTACTTCTATGAAAATAAAATATATTGGAACCACGCATGCAGCGACGCCTGCTCGTCCAGGGCAGGGAATCCTGTAGCTTCGATATTTCACCCGACGATATATGTCTCCCCGTGCTTTCCACACAAACAGATCCCCTCTTTTTGGATCTTTGTGTCCATTCGTTTGGCAGCACCCTTCTCGCGATGACGGACAGTGCCTAAAAAACAGAGGGACATAGACGTGCGAAGAGTACAAGACGATGATGTAAATGCGAGACATTACGTTGACGAAAGCGCCGCAGCTTTGGCTAGACTAGGGGAGGTGGTTTTCCGGTTGCGCACCCAACTGTAACGGAAATCTGAACGAGATTGACAACAAGTCGAAATGATGTTGTAAAAGGGAACGAAAAATGTCTCTTCCTGGCCTTACCCGAAGAGACAAATGTGACTATTTCTGGAATAGCTGCTTCTAAATGCACCATTGATCTTATGACCAAGCACACAGTTACCGTAGATTGCGTCCCATCTGAGTGGCATACAGGTAGAGACCAATCATGTCATCTACCATCGAGGAAGAAGGGGCAGGTTCTCAGCTTTAAAAGAAAATCGAACAACTGAGCGTTGACAGGTTGGACCTAGTAGGAATCTCGTTGATGAATTACGACAGACGAAGCAAGAACATGTCGAGCAAACGCTTACCAAGGTAGCTTCTGCCTTTTTCTATAGCTAACTATGAGAATGTGCTACGCTTGATAATAAACGTACCTTGCAGCGTCGCTTTTTCATGCCTAATTCAGTTCACAGAGTAAACTATTGTTCATAAAGAACAGTTGCTATACAGCATAAAGCATGTAAGGGGTTGCTAGAATCTTCACAGCGCAAAAACAGTCAGACTGGACTATGTATGTACACGCTCTTTATCTGTTTTTGCTAATTGGCCTTAATTATTTGTTATAGCTGCAACGGCGTTCTTACCAGGAGCCGGCCAGAAGCCGGGCGTGACTAAACTTCTCCACGAACCGCGAATGAATTATTTTAACATGAAAATGCTTTGTTTTGGTCGAGTCTAGTTTCAGACACAACATCCGCCTAAACAAAGACCACCAGCCAAATAGTCGAACGGTTGAACAGCACTCTTATGAACTTTCTTGCACAACAAGAATAAAGTTATAACTATGGCACTAGATGAAACAGATGAAGCTAATGCTCGCTCCGCGACCTCACCAAACAATTTCGGGGAAAAGGTTTTAACACGGGCTCAGGCCATGATTATTTGGGTCAGTAGAAATGTACTGTCCAGTTGAGCAAATGGCCATCCCTTCCTATTGTGGCCGCAGCGGTAACTAGAGCAGAAGAGGCTTGAACTGAGCAACTTGCAGCAGATCCACTTTGTTTTTCCGTCCGGCCTTAAATTCTGGGTCAGGTTGTGCTATTCCGGCTCAACATCCGAAAAGTAGACTCGATCGACGGAGGTTGTCCGTGCGCCCGAAACAGGCATTCACCAGTTGGACATCGTTATAGCTCTTTCCAGTCGACCTTCGCCTATGCATAACTACACAGTTGCTACTTCTTGATTGGCTCGTCTCTGCTTATTCGATTGGATTATTTTGTCTATCTTGCCGCGGCTACCGCCAATGGTGGTGGTGATGGTGATGGTGAATTGTTGCGTTCGCCTACTCTGGGTGCCGAGCGCTGGATAGAGGCCGACGATTCAAGTCTTCCATCCCTCTATAAAAAGTCCAATCTACCCAGTTCCGTTAGCAACTAACGATGCGAACGACGACGATGATGACGCTGAAGCTGAAGACTGCAAATTCATCAAATAACAACCCTGACTAAGTCGAACATGTTGCCGATTTGTACCCCTCGCAGAACGTCTATTCAATTCTTTCTTGTTTTTTTCTGTTCGTGTTGTGCAATACCGCCGATCCTTAGCATGAGGAGCAGCCGGGCCGCTGCGATGTCGGGTTAGTTGAGTCGCTAACAAGCAACACCGCAAGAAGCTATACAGGAACGGACAAGCTATTCTAGGCTGATGATCGTGATGACGCTGAGATAGGGACATTCTCTGCTGATGCTCGTCACGTATCGAGTTCTGGTCGCTTTGCTCCCTTCCTTCCGCGCGTTCGGCCATCGTTCGGGACCCGTACCTGCACTAGAACTCTAGTAATGCGTACGCCTGCAAAGATAGAAAAGTGCACACGCTGTTCGACGCTGCCACCGCCAACGGAGGAGATAGAGCCGAGTAATGTCTTTCTCATGAGTCGTTACTTACGCGCGACCGCGCCCTCAAGGGCTGAGTGAGTGCCCGACTTGTCGCAAACAATGAACTACCACCACCACCACCACCAGTTGAGAAGCTCAACTCTCTGGAGCAGTGGAGCTAGGCGAACGTCGTAGATTCGCATCGAATTGGCTTCAAACGAGATTATAAATGAGTACTTAGCTTCGGCTAAATGGAACTGTTGCAAACTACGATGGGGTCCTATGAATATCCAATGGCGTCGGTTGACTCAATGATGCTGCTACGCGATTCGTCTTCGTCGTCGTAAATTCGTTGCAACGAACAACTCAAATGGCAGGTAAAACATAGAAGGGTGAAAGTGAAAAACTTGATACGTTTCTCGAGTTTTATTCTCATTTTATTTCGGATACATGACATTCAGCCGAGCCGGCTGGCAAGGACATTGGCAAAACTTATTTTTTTATTTATTAGAATGTAGATATCGAAATGATGTCTCCTCATGTAAACATTGACGAGGTAAAGATACTCGCGATTTGTAACCGAACACATAAAACCAAGTTCCGAAGCGGACGACAAGAAAGCAACATTGATCTTGGTTAAACGGCTAGCATGTCTTTCCTCGGGGATGTGCCTTATCGACAAAATTTAGTTAATTTGCCCCTTGAAAACAACTGTACGTTCTACGTAGCTAGTTTCCTTTCTGTAGTAAGATGCTTTTTTTCGAATTCGAATATATAACGTTTTGCAATTAAATGTTGTTTAAATTTAGTTGAATTAGTTTAGTCGTAAGACGAGGTAAAACACAGTGGATGATGTGGTGCGCGCATACAAACTGAGGCCCGTTCCTTGGGTTATTGCCAAAACTCCTACACCAAACCGAGTGAAGTCTGGTTTGCAATTGAACGAGACGCCTGTTTTTTCTCTGTTATCAAGCTCGACATAGCTACAATTTGGTCGAGCAAAGCGTTTTGCACGCAAAGCCTGCTCAAGGTTTCCATTGGACTGCGATGTCGAAGAGCAAAGCTAACCATCGGACTTTTATCGGGCTGCTCACAACCCGGTCGCGGACTAATCTCTGTTAGATTTGGAGTGAGGTTTTTTCTGCTTGACTAACTCCTCGAGAGATGTGTCCTGCCTCTCAATGCAAACAGTACCTGGTTCAGAAACGAATTTCGATACATAAAAATACGTTAGTGGTTTCAGAGTTGAGCTGGCGCGGAGGTACGAAAAACGTGACTTTTCACAGAAGCCTCAGAACGACCGTCAGGTTCAGTACAAACCTCTATATTTTTGCGTTGAAACAACGTTGCTCTTATATCGGAAATTCAACTCGAATGTCATCGATTACGTCCAGTTCAGTCCGCCAGACCATTGTGGTGGCCCTGACGCGTCTCATAAACTGTTAACATTTTTCGTTATTTAGCGGTTCACTTGCTCTATTCAAATAAGAGCAAAGACTTTTCTCTCTGTTACTTTTCTTTTCGACTATTTAACTATGTAAACAACGATTAACGTTGTTCTTTGTGTTTCTGTTTGCCGCGCAGGTCAGTACAACAGTTCATTTATTTACTTTCCTCCATCATAAGGGTACCAATGTAATAAACAAGTGCGTCATGGAAACCGTCACAGTGCCATTAAAATTCGAAACGTAAATAAATGCCAATGAAACGTTGAAGTGGTCAAAGGTTGAAAACATGGAGCAAACATCATCGAAAAGGCGGTAAACTTCATCAGCAAGAACGAGCACCTCTGATGAACGTACTTACGTTGTAGCATCAATTAATCTATGTCATCGCAATGGCATAGTCGATAATGATTTTGTACTTCTGTGATCGCTGCTGTGTTGGGCGCTTATTTCGACGTCGGCCAGAGAGTGGAGAGTGGAACGAAGGAGAAAGACGGAAAAAAGAAACAATAATTGAGGAATATGCCACCTCGCCTTAACAAGAGCCAAACGGAATTGTCCATTTAAGGGGCCAATGGTGATTTGTTTTTCTGTTAATATCCATATTGGACATAACTTCGTTATGTTGTTGATGGGCAGTCGCGCACTGTTTCTCGCATCCACTTCGAAATCTCGCTATTTAGTTCATTTCAAATTGAAATCTTTACATAAAGTCCGCTTACTCCTTTGCCATATACCTCCATTTCTCCTTAATAATTATTTCATCACTCGACATCGTGGATCGACGGCACGAACCGGCGTTGCCGAAGCCGGAGACGGTGTAGCAGCGAGGATACAAACAGAAGCAAATGGGCTCCTTCTTTCTGTCTCTCTGCCTCTATCTCTCGGCATTTTGCGAGATCAGTATCCGAGTATTCTTTGCGAAGTGGCTTTGTTCCCGCACGTCTGGAAGCGAACAAGTCGTCTATTTGTTGGCAAATACTTCAGAGCGAAACGTTCAATTCGCCATTTGTCCTCGCAACAACTCCCCGACTTCACGCTGGCTGGCTTCTGAAGAGCAGCAAAGCTCAAGAGACTGCCAACCTTCGACACATGCACAGGTACAGTTTTACTAGTTTGTTCGAGCTGTTCGGCCGGTACGCTCAGAGGTTCTGTTCGCGCAAAGGGATTCGTCTAAATATCTACATAAGTAGTGACGCTGTATCCCACGTGGCGGTCTCAGAACCGCTGAGTCGGGGCTGCAGCAGCGGCGCCAGTCTCTGATGTTGAATGTTGTCTGTCCTGTGCGGACTCGTGGAGTCCTTAGCTGTGTGCCTAATCTCCAACTCCTCCTTTTTTTTGTTGAGTCTTCAGCTTCTGTCGATCGGTTTTCGGTGTGGTACTGGTTTCGCATGGGTGATTCCTCGAGTCTCTTCCGCTTTCTGTTGCTCGATCGCAATTGGCACCTCGTCGGATTCGTCTGTATCCGGACGAAGTGCTCGATTCGACTTCGGAGCCGTACGCGAAGAACACAGAAGGCACTGGAATAGAGACCCAGTTCACAGGCAGTCGATTCATTCTTTTGGCAAGATAATCGATAGCACCTTTGAGTTTCGCATTCAAACAGAAACCGCAATGAGATCAGGTCAAATCGCAACTTCAAAATCCTCACGGCGCCGCCTAACACCCAGAGTGCTTTCTTTCTAAGTCCTTTTGTTGTAACAATCACTCCGCAAGTGCCAAATGCCTAAGGAGATGTCACACCTTCTGAACAGGATGAATCACTTCGATCCGTACACCTTCTCACAATTTAACCTGGCAGAGCGCATGTAATTTAATGGAACTTATTTCGGAGATCTTCCATGGACTGCCGCTTCACAGAGCACGAATATATACAACATGTATCTACCCATCTAACCGATATCACCTATTGAAACCTTGTTGTTGTTGTAGTTGTTGTACAGTTTTTGGAAAAATCGAATATTTGTTAATCGTCTAATTTTTAGTCAAGTATGGTGTTTCTAGTCAAGCATTTTCTCGCGTAAGTGGACCTGATACCCATACGCGATCGAATTAAAAAAAATGCGTTTTCAAACAGTGTTGTCATTATCGAGCAAGTTATACTACATTACTATGTGGCTCACCTATTCAACGGTTATGCCATTTATTCGTGAACCCTTCAACGAACACCTAACATAGCTATACATGGATTTCGGCTGTGGTTTAACCCCCTCCCGAGGTTATTGTACGTCGATTCACTTAGAAGAGTTCATGCAGCAATAACTGAATTACGAGTAGTTATGGTCAACGCGTCACTAGACAAGTACTTCAGTGTAGTCGAGTGCAATCTGGTATGAGGTACGCAATTACACGACGTTCTTTTAACCTCGACCTGCATTGAGTGAAATTACAAAATGCGAATTCTTTGACGTTATACCATTGTAAACTGAGTCGCCGTTCTGAAACGCAATGACGATGAATACAAAACGCAGCGTAAAATCTGCTACAGGAATAATGAGACCCTCGTTATGGCAGAATTGCCTTCATGTCATGACAGTAAGTTTTTCGAACAGGCTGTGTCACAACAGACAACATTGCTCATCTAAATAATTATTAGGATTACTTTCAATATTCGCCATGACGAGCGCTCCCTTGTGTGTGTATCGCTGATGATGTGGAGATGATGCTCGTTCTTCTTGTCGCTAGCGATGCTGCTGCGATATGAGAGCACCTCACGAATTCTCATTTTTAGAGTGACGTCTTGAAGATATCTTTCCGGCGATATACATAGTCCGTGATACGTAGTGCATAAGGCATCACACGAATGAGGGGTAACCATTCATAGCAGCCTGAACAACATCGCCAGCGCGTATGAGGGATGACAGCAGTTGAGCCGGCTAACTTCATCATATGTAGACTTCATCTGTTCCTCATTTCTCGATGGCTGATTCAACAGATGATGGCTTCGGAGTCGTACTCGGATCACGAACGAGTGACTAAATGCTGACCCTGATTTAGGACGTCGCTTCGATGGCATCAGCATAGCCACGTCAGTTCTGGATTCAGTTTGACGAGAGGTTGATGCTCAAAAAACTGCCAAACTAGAATAGTTGTCCTACTTTGCTGGGCCATTCGATAAACGAAAACTCCGCAGATTTGATGTCCATTCACGTTCAACCAGCGACGATTGGTTGACATCCACGCGAATAACGGTCAGAAAAAAGAGAAGCGGAAGGCAACATTATGTCAAGGAAAACAGTGATTGGCGAAGATTTTCGCAAAAATCGACAACGCCATTTCTTGTGTCCAAACAAAGTACTGTCGTAGCACTCCTCCGTCCTACGATAACGTATTCACCTGCGGTTGTACGATAAATCTTCATTATTCTCACCGATAGTTCATTCAAACTTATGGAAGAGAAACTCAGGTGTTTTTTTCGGCTTGGTGGTCGAACAAACGAGTTCATGACAAGGCCAGCTGTAAACGTTTAATAAATCAACAGTTCAAAATTTCTACCCTTCACTTTATTTCAAAGCAAAGTCAGGTAAAAATGAAGCAGAAGTTGAGCAATTACTTTGAGAGACAGGAATGTTTAGCTACTTCTTCTTTGAGGTACAAGACTATACGCTTAAGGTGAATAGGCTATAAATTTAATAATTAAAATTTATCAATTTTAGGTATTGTACCTACCCAGTGTAGCCTATGCTTCCTGTTGAAATTGAGTACTAATATCGAATATATATTGAAAAACTGTAAATATTAGTCTTACCTTGTTTCAAGGAGTTGTACATTTTGAACGTTGCTTGCCATAACCATACCGTATAATCAGTGCGGTATGGGTGGAAAGTGCATTACGAATCTGTATTGTAGAGACGTTTTGTGCCAATAAAAGCCAGATTGATAACCAGTTAAGCGAAAGTTATACCCCTCGAGAAGCTATACTGAATTACTTAGAGCCTAAATGCTAATAGAAGTCACCCCCTCCCCCACAGAAAAGGCGAGTCAACCTATCAAAAAACGGTCAAGGTGCAAACGCCAAACTACGCATTCGGCGGCAAATGCTATCCACGATAGCTATTACAGAATTCTCGCTCCCTAGCGCCGTTTAATAGGACACAATGGTAATTTGAGATCCGAAATGAGGAAGGCATTCATTACCAGACACATCTATAAACACTCGTATGCATCTGTATTATCCATGTGTTTCCTCTAAGCCTTGTGTTTGTGTGTGTGTGGTATATGTATGCAATTATACATTTGTAGTGCCATTTTCATGTCGAACGTAGACGCTCTTGCTTCAAGACCTCAACTCCCCTGGCCATCGAATCGTAGCGATTTATATACGCGATTTTAGCATGCATTTCCCTTTTGCAAACCCTGTTGTGGCCCCCTCCTCTCTCCGTAACTGTCTCGCCGCGTTTTGTTGTGTACAACAAATTGATACTACAAACCGTTGCCATTGCTGATAGTCGATTATAAGATGCTAATGTCTGACGTTTAGGTATGGATTCGGCTAGTTGGTCTGTTGTTTGAATGTTTGTTATGTTCGTCTTTCCGCGAGAACGAGAACGATTGTGAGAAAACGAAGCAGATATGTCGTGAGACGAACATTAAGAGTGTCTTCCTTCGAATTAACCTACTCGGTGCACTCTCTTAGCAGATCATTTTAGCATTAGGTGATGCAGGGAAAAGACCACAGCTCAGTGTGCGTCAGGGCTGTACCTGCTTCGTGTCCCGTACACATCCAGCCGTCCACATAAGCACAGTCACACATGTTAAGTACAACAGCAAAGGCGGCGTCCGTGTGCCTATGTCGCGGATATCCTAACAAGAAGGGTCTGCACGTCAGCCAACTAAAACACGGATCGGGCAATAATGACCCATTGGAACGAAATTTGGATATGGATTATATGGTCTTCGATTTAGTTCGGACGGCATTTGTTATCTAGTTCTTTTGAGCAAGCTCTGACGTGTAAAAGCTTTCGTAAGCGGGATTTCGAAAAGGCGTATTCTTTTTTGTCTCTATTAGGCTGAAGCAAATATTGTACAATCTAGGAAAGGAATCGAATATAACGCACGCGACTGACTGCTAGGATCCTAGACGTTGTCTATGACAGTGTCAAGTGAGCCCAAGCACAGCGCCAAGTAGTGTCAGCTGCAATGCTGTTGTGTTTGCTTCGGTGTTTACTAAACGCAAACCTATGAACTCATCAAGCCTTCCCATATCGTCCATCAATAATTTCTTTGTCAATGTGAAATTTTTTCTGAGCTAACAGGTTTAGGGACGCTTGATATACGAAACCACAAGGGATGACACCAACACTGAGATCGTAAATTGTTATTATAGAATCATCTTTTTTGTTTATTATAAAATCTTTTTGGAAGTCGAGTTAGGGTGCTAGCTTAACTTATTCCTATTTTTTGATTTAGTGTGTTCAGTGAATGGGCTTGGCACAACAACAATTGAATTGTTTAAAAGGTTTTCTAACTTTTCCTTGCTCTTCCTCGATTCGCGATAGTTGTGCTTTTACTTTTGTCTGATAGATATTCCCTTTTTCATCGTACAGGGTGACGAGGAAGGTTAGTATGTTGATGAACTCAACTGAATATAGGGCACACACATTTGGTGCAGAGAGACTGTGTCATGTCGTCCTTTTATATCAACCTAATCTGAATCTACACGTTATGCTTCGTCATAATGTTACTTCGACATTTCTCGTATTTCGTTCTTCTCTGCTGCTGGTTGGCTCTTCTACCTTTACTGATGTGGTCGTGTGTGTGTGTGTGTGGTGTATAGCACATTCGTGTGAGGGAGAGAAAGAGAGGACAGAAGGAAGTTCGAGAATGGAGGATATTTGTACCAATCTATCTGCCTACCTGGAGATGTTTTTGTCTGAATGATCATTTTAGCCTATGTGACTGCTCCTCATTCGTCCATTCCCATCGGTTGCCGATTGTTCACTCGTAGAGCCATAACTAAATAGCAAAGTGGTCGATTGTGGAGAAGAGGTAATGGTCACGCACACAATTGTCATAATAATGTCTACCGATTGTCGGTTCCACTTTATCATCGGCTGTAAGTGTGTGTGTATGTGTGTGTGAATGTGGTTGTAGGATGTTGATTCGTCGCTGTTCGTTTCATCTGTTGGCTGACGAGTTACTGTTGTTACTGGGGGTGGTGTAGTTATTGCTGACGCTGACGATTGGACGGACATTAGCATAATGTTACCGCTCCAGCCAATGGACAGAGTCGAGTCGAGTGAAGACGTTACGCGTGCCGACAATCCATTCAACCCTGCCGTTAAGCCAATACTAAGATAAACCAACTCCTCACGAGCAAGTCATGAGTAAACTTGGAACCCTAGATGGCGATATTTTTCCACTGATTGTTCTTTGATTTATTGCTAGTTTGAAGAGAACAGTAGGCGCCAAAATCAACGGAAGATAACACGAGAGACAGAAAAATATATGTGAGAAGTGCAAAAGGAGCAACAGAAGAAGCACACACCGGCATTAGACGTGCGGCGACCGATGATGGTGCCGAGAAAGATTGAAAATACAACCAATGCGATCCCAATGGTTCTGTCACGATCCAATAAGTGCAATAACAACAACAACCAACGGCACATGATCGGAGAAAACGCCTGCTCTGTGAATTCATCTATGGATGCATGAAGTGGACCATGACACGATCGGTTTTGTGAATAATATATTTGTGATATCATGTGTGCCTTACCGCTTTCAGTCGCCTGGGACGTCGTATGGGGCGGTTACAGGGGCCAATTCCATTTGTTGTTTAAGCTCTATCTCGTATCAGCGTTACATTTCGTGAAACGGACAATTACGAACCAAAGAAGGCTGAACCTACAGAAATGTCGCAAGTGATCACACCTTTTTGTATGTTACTGTTTGTTGTAAGTCTGTTTGCACTTTATAATCAAGTTCTGCCATCGTGATCCAACTAGCTTGGCCCTTTCTGACTCGAAATGTGAGATCTGCAAACAGAACAAAAATCATGCAAATACTTCCCCGTAACGCCAAATGCGCCTCTCTGCTACGACTCTGCGCGATATTTACCTCAGTACGTGACCGTCATGCATATGAACCCACCATTAAAAACGCGCCTATCGTGTTTAATAGGAGAATGCCAGCGAGTCTCTACGATGTGCTGGTCACATATTGTCACACTCTATAGACCAAAGTCGGTCTTGATCAATTCTTCATGATCTATATCATCGCCATCGTCATGAAAATATATATATATATATATATATATATATATATATATAT
>MNPL01001404.1:0-29255 GCA_002081605.1 Tropilaelaps mercedesae
TATATATATATATATATATATATATATATATATGACGTTAAAAAAGAGGATTAGTTGTTCCATTTAAACGAGGTGTTTCAACCACAATTATATAGGTTTAATTATTTTTGTCTTAAAAAAATTGAGAAATTTTAATATGTTGACAGAATCACAATTTGTAATGTTATCGTCAGAAGCGCGGACAGGGCGGAAGGAGTTCTGGATGCAGTTTCACACTTTCTGTGAAAATTGATAATATCTATTGCGTCACTTCTACGATCTTAGTATGAACCTGCAGCACCTGGCAGCTCGCAAGTGACAAGTGGGTCACTGCGGTGGCGTGTCGAAACGAACGAGAAGGCACTGCGAGAGCTGATGGAAGCCTCTTCCTTGGGAATCCCTTGAAGAGGCCCTTCAAAGGCTATCCTTTGATAGATCTTCTTCTTGCAGCAAAAGTTTCAATGGTTTCTCTAAGCTTGCTGACCGCGGATATAGACGCTTAAAGTTACGCGCACATCCGATCAACCTGTCTCCAGTGACTCACTGACTGATTTGTTTCTCTTGAGCTTCCTTCTTCTCCGTTGTTGGTTCGGAAGATAAGCCTATCCGATGGCCCGACAGTCTAACCAACGCTTGCGATATAAGTAGTATGTAAAGCTAGCAGTACTAATCTCGACCGCATTTTCGGATTAGCTCAAGCTGCTAAAATAACCCAAATGTCGAATTGTCCCGGATTTTTATTTTTACTGATTTCCACAGGAAAAATATTGACCATTGCTTCTTCGCCTATTTCAGTCTTCATATGGCTAAACAAGGCTGTATATATATATATATATATATATATATATAATATCCAAAACGCGTTTTTCTCGAAAATGGTTAAAGATAGGAGAAAAGGTATTAGATGGTTACTTTTATGCACTTTAGCATCGTCTATTGGTGGGATCACAACAAATACGTTTTATACTTCTTCTAAACGTGAAAATATTGACATCAACTTTAATTTTTTATGTGAAGCGGGGGCGAAAAACCTAACTAGCTCATCACGACTTGTAATTTGAAGTGAAACCTAATGCTTTTCGAAATAATTAGGCTTCTTGTTATTATTTTTGTCAGACTATATGTCGGAGTATTTGTTTTGGAACCGCGATTTAAAACGGGCTGTTCGGTCAAATCACGAAACGGTATACAATGAATCCAATATCACCACTGACATTCTATTAACTAGATTACTGTTCTACCAGATGTTCAAATATATTGGCCTGGTTATCTGTACGATAGTCTGTCCATTTGAAAATATAATTCCAAATTTATTGCAGCGTAATTAGGTACGGTGGAGCATATCGCGCCTATATCCAAAGTGTTAAAGCCATCTATACCGTGTATATGTTACACGAATTAGAGACTGTCAATGAAGTCAATTAAATTTGAATTTTCAGAAAAATAGAAACAACCTAAAATAATTATAAAACAACTAAATGTTATGTCAAATTGAGTTATTTTGACCCAACGTAGAAATAGTTTTTTACCTAATTTTTAAATGTCTGTGAAATAACCTACATTTCGGGTCTGCTTGCCACAAGGAAGACTAAGCATAAATAAGTGTATCAACTCGAAGCAAGTACAAGCTGTTATAGGTCTGACTTTACCATTAAATGCAGTGTTAGGAGCCACTACAAATGTGTTTAATTTTTTATCCCATCTCCAGGCATTTTTGATGAAAACATGAAATAAACGGTGTGCGTTCACAACTTTAAAATAGGACAATCTAAAAAGGCTGGAAATTTACTAAAATTACAAATAAAAATGACTCCGCTTTATTTACTTAAAATTATGAATTAGGTGCCCATAAGAAGAATAATAGTGTGTATTGATATCTTTAAACTCAAAAGTGGTATTAAGAACCCGATTTCCGCGTTGGACGCGCTATCAAAGAGTGTGACTGCTTGCCTTTAACCATTTTCGAGAAACTAGCCAAAACCCGATTCCGAGGGCACTATGTATATATACTCGTCATTGTAGGAGTAATTAAAAAACGCGCAAATGGGAGTACATAATTCTAGGCTTTCTCCCTTAAATATAAGCCGGTTCAACGCCACCTTGCCGACGTGCCCTTTTCTGGTAAAGACATGAGTGTTCAAGACGAAAAGCGCCTGAGGTCTCGAGGGATGCCTGTCAACCTTCATGTGGACTTCTGTGCTAGGAAGTATCCAACAGGCGAGTGTGACGCACTCACAGCACTCTTACCAGTCTGCTCAGACAACAGAGTATTACCGAAGGCTTCTATTAATGTTACTGTTTTCAACAGATGAGTCCGCCAATGCGTTGGAGCTTGCTCCCAATATGAATGAGTGGTCAGACAAACGTATTTAAAATTTTAAAGTTTATTGTTTAATACAGGTCCTCGTTGGTTATTCTCAGTGGTATAATGTGTACATTGGAATAATCTAGAGCTTACGGTATCCAGTTTGGGCAAGTATGCAACCAATGCCATTTCTGCATTTGTAGATTTCTTAATAAATTTAATAACTATTTTATTACAAACTACTGTTGTTTTTGGACTGGATTCTATTGCTATCAACAAGTGTAAGGCCTCACAAGAGCGCATCGGAACCTCAGCGTACATGGTCAAGAGAATTCGAATTCAGTATCATATTCTATATTGGCTCAAAAAATAGCTTCATTTTGATCATACTTCGGTGACTTTGCTGCCATTTGGGCGAGCTGAGCTTTCGGAGTTTCAACTTTTCTATTGACAGCATGATGCACCATGACGGCCTCTCGCTGAAAGAACTCATTCGAAGCTTCGCTGTTAGGGGTGCCTCTTCTTCGTCCTGGTCATTTTCGTAGTACGGCTGATCCGCACATTTTAGTTGAGCTGAATGCTTGGAGTCCCTTATTCCCCACAGTGACATCATGCTTCTCGTAGCAATGCTGTCTAAATGTGACAGTCTAGGACGCTGCTACGTATCTCATCCACTCGTAATAAATGGTTTCACATAAGCTGTTCCGTTGAGTTGAACCGAGACTTAGCATGGGTTTGCGTTCATTGAAGTGGTTGAGAGCACTATTGGTCTTTTTCAACCTAAAAATTGTGGCGATAGGATCTATTTGTAGTAGAAGTGAGACATTTTGTCAATAACTGGTAACAACTTAGGAATGAAATTGCTTTCCAGTTGCGTAAAAAATCGTTGCAAGATGAATGGATGTATAGGTACAATAAGTTTTCGAGTTTTCGTTTGCGTCGTCAACTAAAATTCATGAAGCAACATAAATTGGGGTCGCCAAGACCTTTGTCTGGCATAGATTAGAAGGAAACAAAATCAAGATGCTTTCTTGTTACCCAGCGGATAAACCACATCGGTAATTTATTTAAGGCCACACAACAGTAAATTTCTGGTAGTAATGTTTCAAAAGAAATATTCTCATTCAGTTACCTAAACGCGGTAGGCTATGTTCGTGCAGTAGACGCGCACCGTCGTGGTTATTTCGCTGGGGATTATGTTGGGCTCCCCAATTAGTGGTCGATCCATTACCCATGCACCATCAATATAAGAGCAAGTTCTCAATTCTGACTTATTTTCGTACATAGCTCTGCCTGCGATTGATCTAAGCTTTACTAGCGGAAATAGGGCGAATCTTCTTGTGAATGGTAGCGAAATGTTCTAACGAAACGGAGTCGGTGATGTGATTCCACGACCCTAAGCAACATGTCATGTGCAATAACGGATAGCTCAAAAATCACGGTACTGACGTTTGAATAGGTTACTAATAACGTTTCGTTGGCGTTCATACGGGTCTCTAACTGGTCTACTTTGGATTTGACTTCACCATCCTTAGTCAGACTGACTATAGAGATGACCTAGACCTGGCAACAAATCTCGGACCCCCAGATCATGTTGTAAACAAAGTGATTACGTAAGCCTTCCGGTGTAAATACGGTGTTACTTAGTGCGATTTGATATTTGCCCCATGAGAACGAGATAAGCATCGTGTAGCGACTGCTGAGCGGACAAGAACAAGGCTTTGTGGGGTGGAGATGAGGGGTTGAAGACTGGGCTGGGAAAAAACGCGCGGGGGAGTAACAAAGGAGGTTATTCAGTTAAGAGATAGGAAATTCGGTTTGCCAAACCTGATTTACAGGGGATAGGGATGGGGGACCTGCGTTAAGGACTTGCGCGTATTAAGCGAGTTTGCGCAGCTAAACGAGAAAGGGCACAGATATATACATGTATATCCAGCTCGGATTTGCCTCGAGAACCTGCTGAGGGGGCATTCATGATATGGTAATTACATTAATTTGATACTCTAGCCCGTATGTGCTGGCTGTTCGGGCAGTGACTGAGGAAAGGACGGCTATAATCGCCGTATTATATGTATAATAAACTTAAGCACGAACCGGCTAGAATGTTCGCTGATTCAGACTGTCAGAGAGTACTTTCGATGATAACCACCCTATTATGAGCTGAAATTAATTTACAGTTATTGCATTCGACATGTACGAGCGATTTACCACGCAAGAGTCTCCTAGGAACGAACTCGGAATGATCTCCGCTCTCGTTCGGTAGATCTTCAGCCTCATGTAAGCATTTCAGTGTCTTGACTGATATTGATACTAAATAGATCTTTCTCGATGTTGAATAAGCGACACTATTTACACAACTTGATGATGGTTTAGTTAGTCGAATTTCATAAATTTGTTGTTTGCATTTATATAATGTAGGTATTAGCGTAAATGGATAATACAAAATTGTTAAAATATTTTGAAAAACCTAAAAAAGCCATATGGTTGAGGTCTGCTAGTCTTTTGGACTATTAGAATAAGAAAAAACCAAAATCCTTGAAGGTTTGGTCGTATATCAGAGTGGTAAAGTGAACGGCTAGTCAGACATATCTAGCTGTAAGTAAAAATACGACGTAATGCTTGAACCAGATGTCATTCATGTCGACACAGGCGAACTTCATCTTGAAGAACTGACATACACCAAAAATATGTCATGTTGTCTTATTCGAAAGAAGAGTCGATTTTCGAGGTTGCGCACATTTAAATTGTTGGGTCCGCTGAAATAAATTGAAGCACGTATACCTCAGAGTGCAATGTCAGACGTACGTTCGCCCTACGTATTTCTCATAGCTTTTAATTCAAGCGACTTCTCCGTTTTTCTGAAACATTACCGTACATGATTTGACAACCAGTTGTTTACAGATAAGTCAAAGGTAATTTCTATGCAAAAAACACACATTTAAGCTTTCTTTACTGTTAAATTTTGACGGTTTGACGAAAATTCATTTCGACGTGAACGAAAACATTTTCTTACATGGTTCCAACATTTTCTTCTATTGAATCTCTCCGCTCCATAATACGTGCTCATTGAAAAATTTAACTTGAAAGGCATTGGCAAAACGGAAAGTGTAGTCTGGATATATATATATATATATTGTAAGCATAAAAACACGCGGACATACACTCAATTGTCCACACCTTCGTTTTATCTTTTGTTGTTAACTGATTGTGCAATTATGGCATTACGCTATTTATTTGATGCGACATATAGTGGGTAAGTTCAAATTCATCCTGTTGTAGAGCTTTTTGTCCATAGGTCGACTCTAACGGTATAGTTTATAAAGTTGTTTTAAAATATATATATATATACACAATGTACTTTAGATTAAAAATGAATAGAAGTTTATTTATCATCATTATATGCACATTATATGCAGGACGGTCCTCATTGAGAAAAGCGATCAGACCAGGTTATTGGGAACCGATAAGGGATCGGTACGCCGCCGATTACTGAAAAACTAACAAAGCTATTTGTTTAGAATTTCCGACAAAATGTTCAGAAACTGACTGCGTATAGCCTAAAATCAGTTTTCGCCTTCGTGATCCTCAAAAATTACGAAATAGCGGGTTAGAAAAAGAATGTCTGCCCAAAATTTTGATATCACTCGCTAAATATCGTAATAAGCGTAAGATTTGAATAGGTAGCTTAAACAGCGAGACAAGCAACTTAACTGATAATATTAACAGAATTAGGTCTACGTTCAGCATGTAGTTATGTTTACTACCACTGGACATGGAGCACCTGTACGAGAACATACATATTCATAGGTAAGGTTGAGCTCACAAGGCGGTTTCACTTTTGGCCCTGGCAGCAACAACACCTTGGTGCTACAAAGTTGCCGCGCGATTTAGAGTTTTCTTTTATTCCCATTGTCGCACGCTAGTAACCTGGTCTAGAAGCAGATGACTAACAGCGCTACTGCTCTGACACTGTTTAGATGGTCTATCCGTAGCCTTTGTACGGTCAACGATGTAAAAATTCTGATCCTCATGTCGGTGCTGCATCGCTAAATAATTTACATGTTTGTGCGCGGCAAGGGACCTACAGTTTGCCTTACCGACTTGAAAGTTAAACTTGGAACAATTTTCTACAGTTTATTCCCATAGGAAGAGGTGAAGAGTGCGAGAGATTCATTGGAACATCGAAACACATGCGAATCAGAATAAATGCCGCAGGCTAAAACTGAGTTGCTAGCAGTGACGAGTCCCTCGTAACTTGGTGACGGGAAACCAGCATATGAACCTGCCCCAATTCTACCGCAGAAAAAGCTACTGCACGTATATGACATCTGAACAGGCTACGCCGTGTGAGTATATGTCGGTTGTATTGCGAGAACGAGTGCGTTAGGCTTCAACTAGGCTTCATGTTTAAGGACAGATATTAGGTACGACACTCATACATGAAGATTATTGTCGGTTTAAATGCAAGGATCCTTCATCATCGATCAAACTCTATCGCAGTAATCAAGACCACCCTGAAGTAGTGATTCCTGAGGAGATGGCAACCGTACACTGCACTTCTGCACTTGTAAGTTAATAGCAGAGGGAACTCAGTGAAAATACCAATAATTTTATTACAGTCATGGTAATTAACTTAGGATCTCTCGTGTATCATAATGATAGATGTTAGTTTCATCGTGTATTCAAATCCTACTATGCGGTTACTTTACTCGCAGATCAGATACCTTTGGCTCTATAGACCGCTCTTCGACTTCCATGTATTAGTCAAACCTAAAAAACATAATATTAGCAAAATTCGTTACTTCATTAGGCAACATTCTTTTCCTCTGATTCTGCGTTATCGTGTATCTCTACAAATAGACTCAGCCATTTAGATTATCGCAGTATTTAATAAATACGTTTCTTTTTGGCTTGCAAGGCTACTCCGCTCGTCCATTCGCTTAACTGTCGTATGGTCACAGTGGGCATACTGCCGTCGCACTAATCGCATTGGTGTCTATGATAGAATCAACTTATACTATCCGGCCAGCTCAGCGTTTTATGCCCTAATAGCGAATATCTCATTTAAAACGTAATGGAACGAAAAATATCGTACGACTGCGAGCTAACGAAGGACTGCGATACATGTCTTCCTCGTGTTTATGGCCTGGCGAACGTGAAAAACATTTTTTTGGGTCAAGTGCCAGCGACAAGCGATACCTCATAGTGCATCTACAATCATGCCAATGACAATTTCGTCTAGGGAAATCCACGACAGGAACTCTCACTCGACTCAATTGATGGGGTCTCGCACTGGCGTCCTTAAAATCTCCTGAGCTGCTAGTACATCGGAGGCATGATTTCACCATTGCATCATGACCGCTTGCCCCGATACCCCAGTCAGAAGAATGCTTGTTGGAACGATCGGTGCTACCAAACGAACTTACGGTGCGCCTTCAATATGAAGCCCAAATGAAGACAAATGAAACCTTCCCCCCGCACTAATAACGCCATATTAGGTCCAGCTGTTGCCAGGTCAACTTTTCGTCCGCCGCTCTAACGGTTCAGACACGCAACGCATTTCGGCAGCACGACTGCGTAATCGGTAAAAGTTTGTGAACAGTTCGTCACAGTAACCACAAGGACGCAATGGAGGGGGCTCGCACCAGGAATACATTCGGTCAGCAATTCGACGAAAAATAAGCCCGCCAAATGCGTTTATTAGATTCGGCAAAGGCATCCCTCTGAATAAAACTTCTTTGTGAACGATATTGCAGTTTAAAACCGTAGCTCTACCGAACTCATCATGCCTAAGAGAGTCCTCAGTCTAGTAAAAATTCTGCTGTAGGAGGAACAGTTGCTCATAAAATTTTGTTGGAGATAGTAATGGTTGTTTGTTTTGTAAACACATATTACAGGAAGGAGGTATGAAAATTAGGCCCTATGCATGGGATTGTAAAAAACAGAAACAAGTAATCCCCATGAGCAAATGGTTTGCAAATACAGATTGTGATTTTATAGGTTAGTGCACAAGCTTCCAGCACAAAAGACCTCGTGCAAAGGAGCAAAATTATTTCAGGTCATGTTATTTATCAAGAAACTGCATGCAATAAGGATGCCCAACGAATCATTGTAAGGGAGCTAATTGACGGCTCTCGTTTATGATTTTAAATGTGGTCATCCACGTGTTAAAGACCTGGCCCCGATAGAGTCGTCAAGACATTCTAACAGCAATACTAATATATATATATATATATATATGTGTGTGTGTGTGTGTGTTTACCATGCTTTTGTTTTTATAAGTAATTCAATGCCAAAAGAGCAAAGGACAAGAATAAAAACAGTCAAAAGCGGTTCGAAGGTATGATTAAAATTTCAAGCTAACTTTGAAAGCTCAATGAAAAAAGAAATGCTTGCTTAACCTGATAGCAGTGCATCCTGTAATAGCGCTGTTGATAGGAAATTTCAATATATAGAAGTACAAAAGTACGGAGTACAAAAGACGAGTTGTTTCATCAAATTTTCTTTTTTCAAATGAGTCGGAACAAACTGTGGCCTGCACTTTCAACTGTTTTATATACATTATCTTCTATCCTTGCCTTCGGTTGCCCCTTGCTTACCACGAAAACTACGAATAAATAAATAAATAAAACGAAATAGAAAGAGAATCACTGTAAAAAGAATCCGTACTGTAATGCTGAGTTGCGGAAATACTTTGAAGGCACTGAAGGCTTCGTTATTTTGAAGAGATTGCTGGTTCTACCTTTTAATAAGCGCATAAATATCGTAAAGCGCTTTATTATTAAGAAAATAGTCCTTACGCGTTTTCTTTTTACGTCTAAGTTAATGTTGACTGTATGTCGTAACACTGGTGTTTACTGGTTGACTGGTGGCATAATGCATAAGTCTGAAGCATAATCCGTCAAGTGCAGTGAGTTTAGACAAATGTGAGGAGCACATAAGCTTTGTCGACCGACAATGGATGTACACGTTTACATACATCTGTATGTAAACGTGTATGTGTATCAAACAGATGTATGTGGATCATACTAAATCAAGCATTGCTTTTCACGTGCGTATCGAATAAAACGACAACCGTCACGCCTATCGGTTAGGGCGTAAATAAGCTAGTCAGTAGGTCAGGTGGACGTCAATGAGCATCGTTCACGAATTTACTGAATGGACGCATGTATCGGATGCATGGAAACTTAGAGACGTTTGTATGATTACACTTTGTAGGTTGCCTACTGTGCAATCTCCCATTCTGTCTAGCTTGCCGTTTAGTAAAAACAACAGCGCCTATTGATCAAGGGCGTAAACTATTAGGGTGCCATACGTGTATATATATATATATATATTTAGTGAAAATAAGTGTAAAAGTTTCATAAAAACATGCCATTGTTAGATTCACTTGCCAAAAATGGAAATGCACTTATGCTGTTAGAGACGATTAGTTAGAATTTCTTTCCGAAGCCGTAAAGAAGAACTTCTCCTCTAAGTTACAAAACATTCGTGTGTAGTGATAGTAGACTATTACGTACAGTGCATTTACCGGTTGCATAATAGGGTAATTCTCGAGTACGAACATATTTACAGCATAAAATTAATCGTATTTTATTAAAATCTTAGACAATATATATCAGAAACAGGGTTGTCCAAAACTATTTCTAAAAACGCCGCAGTCGAATGCACAAACTACTTTTACTTTTTTGCTCGTTTTCCCTCAGGCCTGTACCTGATGGGTCACTTACACTTCTTTATTTAAATTGTTTCTGTTATCCACTTCCTTGTTCCCGCGAATACAACCGTTTGGAAGTCCCGTTCGTCCCTTGTCTAATAGTAGCTTGCATCTGCCTTAGTTTTACTCCCTCAGCCATGTCTTCTCCTCGTTTCGTCCGTCGCAGTTTTCGTTGAGAAGGCGCAAAGTGGAAAGAATCCGAAAGACAGAACGATAGAAAGAGAGAGTGAGAACGAGCGAGATGTGTCTCACAGCTTTAATACTAACGGTTTCAACCCTCCTCCCTATCACAGACGGCAGGAGAAAGACAGCTCAAGCAGCAGCAGTCATAGCGGTGGCAAAAGCTGCAAAAGTAGCCGCGAGATTGTGCGGGCAGTTTTCTTGACGGCCGTCGCCTCGCGCGAAAGTCACTGAGTGAAAGGCAATTTCAGCTGTACACGTATCGTTGACTGACACCGCTACCGCGATTGCCGCTACTGGCGCTGCCAGGACCACTTTAACTGGCTTGCTGTCGATGTGAAGGCGCATCGCCAGACATTCGCCGGCAGCGGAAATAGCGGCAGAAGCAGAACGGAGTGAAGGAGCACCAACGAACGGTAGCCTCGACGGCTCTGTGGTCCCTTCTGCTCTTCAATCGAGTTGGTGCCACTTGTGCCGGGCTGCAGTTTCGTCTTCATAGGCTGAAGCTGAAACTGTCACAGGTTGTCAAAACTCCAATCCTGATGCAGGCAATTGTCTAGGAAGACACTTGCCCAAACTCTATTAGTTTTTTCCGTTTTAGAATAACGCGCTCAAGTCGACAGTTTTATTGGGGCAGCTGGAACGCGTGCGTTGATGCACAGTTGTCTATAGCGAGAGCTAAATATAGTTTTGACTAACCATGAAATATCTCATTTGTAAATTAGCTGCTTAGAAAAAATATACAAAGTGCGAATACTCTGTCGTGACGCACAGCTAACTCGTACAAAATTTGCGGGTGGCATAAACATTCCGGTAGTTCATTCATGTGTGTTTAGAGCTGTTAGAAGTATGTTGGCAGAGGGTTCCATTTTAAAACCGGAATTTTGTTCTAAAAATCTATTTAGATTGTTTAATTTTTCCAATACTGAACGGGGAAGCTGCAAGGTTAAAAAAATAATATTTCAGTTAGTTCATGTGCATCAATTCCTCACATTGTCCGAAAACGGTGAGTTTTGGCAGCAAATAGTGCTAGCGTTTGATAAGTTATCATATATCTACTATTCTCTGAAGCCGTTATGTAAATTACTAATAGGGTGGTTTTTCTTTACAGAGAGGTAAAATCCTCTTCAAACGCACGGACACAGAAGACCAGTATATTACAACCATTTTAAGTGCGGGCCGATTCAGTGTGGGGCTGACCGTGGATATAACATCTAACCCACTAAAAACCACGTTTTGTCTCCTACCAAGTCTCGGAATATTGTATAAAGCATCGAAAGCCAGGTAGGTAATGTATGGCACTAAGAACAGCAAATGGTATATTTAACTATGTACATTATTGTAACAGGTAACAGGCTATTATAAGGGTAACACGATTCTCTTTGTTTTTCTCACTATTTTTACTCAGTGCTGCCGACTCTGTCGGTCTGTAAGATCTTGTCGTCGTTGTCTCTTCAAGATTTATTTTGTCTTCATAATCCTATTCAGATACTGTGAGCACCTTTCCCAGCTCTCGGAAGATGTCACCATTTGTTGTACAATCTCTTTAGCGGTCAGATTTATAAAACCTTGATGCGCTGATTTTCATCGCACGTCACTTAGAGCTTTGCATGTCCGTACGGTGTGGTTTACATCGTCACCTATATCAGTCATTGTTTTGCCGATCTTTATCATGTAGGTTTGAAATTAGCCATGACCGGTGAGCACTTGCATGACGCGATACGACAGTTCGCCATCTGGTATATCGTATCGTGTCATCAGGTCAGGGATCAGAGCGTATCCAACACCAAGGTCCTTCGGAAGGGAACTGTGTCCATTCATCTTGCCATTTGCTCAGTGTGTTAGTTCTCGCCTGCTGTAGGTCGAGGTTTTCGTCTAGAGCTTTGAGCATTCGCTCTTCGGCGAGGAAATCCCAGGGAATCATTCCCGCGAGGACTAAAACGGCTGCGGTACGTACCGTTCAATATGCACGGACTATGCATAACTCACTAGCCCTTTGTGCGGACAAGACCTTCCTTCTGTTAGCAGCGACCTGAGAGCCATATCGGCCCATACAGGGACCGCATATAGAGCGATTGATTCGTAGACAGAGGCAAGCAGGTGTCTGGCTTTGTCCATCAGGCCATCTGCTTTGAACAGTATGCGCGCTAAATTCCCTGCTGTCTTCGAAGTTTTATGTGCTATATATTCGTTGTGCGCTTTTCCAGTCAGATCCCTGTCCAGGTATACACCCAGGTATTTAACTTTTTCCTCTATCTTTATTGCTAGATTCTTACAAATCGATTTGTCTTCTTTCTTCTTCTTGGGACCGGTTAGGTATGTAGCCTCACATTTGTGGGGAACTAATTCTAGGCCAGTACTCATCATCCAATTATCAATAATTTCTAGCGACTCATCAGAAATACTTTTTAGTTCCTCTCCTGTACGAGCCTTTATGAGAAAGGCGAGATCGTCTGCATAGGCAGATCTGTCTGCTCCTTCTGGAAGAGAGATATGAAGTACTTCGTAATATACTAAGTTCCACAAAATTGGTCCAAGGACAGATCCTTTGGGGAGCTCCTGCTGTGATTTTATAGCGCGCGTGTTTAGTTGTCAGCGTTCTTTGATCCAGATAGAAGTAAACTATTTTTGGGGATATGGGGAGATGCATTTTTCTCGAGGGCTTTATGAATTTCGTGCCAATTGACGGTATTAAAAACGCTGTGTACGTCTAACAGGATGAGCAGTACAAAGTTTCGCGTCCTTCTGGATTTCAAAGTCTCAGCATGGCCAAATTCAACGTTTTTAAATACCCCTATGGTACTTTGGCCTTTTCGGAATCTGTGTTGAGAATCTGCAAGTCCTCATTTCTCTTCTACTTTTTTATTCAGTCTATCCGCTATAACATTCTCCTATATATCTCCTATAATTCTTCTATAATTTGGCTATCGTGTCTATCAGGCAGATAGGCTAGTAGGTCTGTAACCCGGTTTCATCTCCAGCTTAGGAGATGAGGGAGGGCCAGTTTTGCCTCTTTTCATTTTAAGGGAAATCGGCCTTCTTGAAGAAGCTTGTTCACTAACTTTCTGAAAATCTCTGGGTACTCCTTGACAAACAAGCGGACCACCTCAGAGGGTATACCATTAGGACCAGAGGCCTTCCCAGTACTCAGATGTGCGCGAGCTGCTTCTATCTCTTCCAGGGTGACCTTGTGTATGTCGTTGGGATCAACGACAACGGGCGTGGTACTTACATGTGCTTGTTGCGGGAAAAGGCTCGACATTAAATCATGTACGACATCTGCGGGGAGGCAGGGGGCCTTACGCCTGGCCTTATTCATTACTACTGGGTAGGGGAAACCCCAGGGGTCCATGTTAACAGAGTCGATGAATTCCTTCCATTTTGCCGACTTACTCCGCTTGATCAGATTACGTAGTCTAGTGGCTGACATTCTGGAGAGCTTTCAGAGATCATCCGCTTTGGCCTCCTGCTCCTTCTGTCTGATCTGTTCTAGCTTTTTTCAATTTTCTTGGCGGATTGTAATTTACTACTACATTACATGTAATGTATCTGCGGTCATTCAGTGTCTCCTCGTCTACCCGCACCCTCCTGCTCGCTATACTGCGGAGGATAGGCTGACTTGCCATAATAAGGTCCAGAAAAGATACTTGATCGCGTCTGAAAAAAGTAGGTACTAAGCCATCATTAAGCAACAGTAGGTTCATCTGTGCCAACTATTCCTGCAGGCGGCGGCCCCTTGATAGGTTTCGTTTGTCTCCTCAAGCAGTTGAAGTGGCGTTGAAGCCCCTGTAATAATTACTTTTCAGCTTTTGTGTTGTGCTAGGCTTTCTGATAGTTCATCGAGATGGCGATCAAATTCCTCGTAAGTTTTATTCGGAGAAAAGTGGCAACCATATATTATCGCGACACCATCGAGATTTATCAATGAGAAGCCGTTCTTTCCCTAGTCCCTGTCCTCTGATCGCTTGTATTTTATGCAGGCCTGTCTACCATATGTAGGTATCATTGGTATGGTCTGTGTGGTATTGACTATTCTTGGTTCGGGCAGCATTCGGTTCACCTATAAGACACACGCCTACACCTAATCTATTTGCTACCGCTGCTAATATGTCGTGAGCAGCCCGGCTGCGATTAAGGTTTGCTTGTAATACCTTAATCATTCTGTCTAATCGTCTTTCTGCTAGCTGACGTTACCCAGCCATCCTGACTGACCACAAACTACCGAGGCGTCGTCGATTGGGTCTTCTGAGGGCAGGGGGGTAAGGGTTGTCCATTATATTTTTCGGTGTCTCTTGCATTCTGGTGTTCTGTATAACTCCGGTGTGCCGGTTTTTACGTTTTTTAAAAGAGTGTCCAGTGCCTTTCTGTAATGGTAGCAAATTGGACTGCCCGCAGAGTGGCCGTTCTCGCTGCAGACATAGCAGTGAGGAAATTCCCTTGTATATTTGCTTATAGTGTGTCCAGGTGTGCCGCAACTAAAGCAGTGTATCCCTTCAAGGTAAGGGTCTTTGCATTGCCTCACAATATGACCTAGTTTCTTACAATTAAAACATCTCGGAACTTGGAGCTACTCCTTAGGCGTGCAGGCCCGGTAGCCTATCAGGAGCCTTGTCTGCCTAAGCAGCATCTTTGCATACACTGCCGGTAAAGTGACAAGGCTGGACCAGGTCCCATAGCTATTCATCTTAGAATCACTGGCTCTAATCCTTACGTCATGGGGAAGTCGTAGAATATTACGGATCCCAATTTCCACTGATCTGGGGATAGCAGCGGATCTATTCCTTTTAGTAGCACCGTTATGATGTGCCCAGATTCTCTGGTGGTCACTTCTGCTCCTGCCCCACGTCGTATTGTGTCAGCCAGGGATTTAGCAGCCCCCTCCTTCATTTCTACAACCTTTATGGCCACGTTGCCATCCCATGTCTTGGTAGTGGCCCTGATTTTGACCCCTGCAGTATTGAGGTTCGCATGATTGCGAATTCTGCACAGGGCGTCCGCATAGCAGCTTCCTTGCCCCACTTTAACGCATATTGTGTTCACGTTCCTGGGGGCTTAGAGTTACCGGGTAATTCGTCTGACCGGCGCGCACAAATGTCAATACTGCATTTCACAATTCTGCAACATGCCTCTGTAGCTTTGCGAAAGGTGTCCATGGGGTGACAATCAGAAAGGAATAAAGAGGGCCTCTCCTGAGAGTCTACCACACCAAATGCCTTGTGAATTATTTCCTTTAATAACCTAAGTAGGCGGTCTGGTGTATCTTCTTTGGACATTACTTCTATAATTAATGCCCTTGAGGTGTCGCAGAGTTCCTTCTCTTTCAATTGTTGTCTGAGATCGCCGTTGCCGTGAATCACTCTCATGGCGTCGGCATTGCGCAAACATATTACTGATCCCGAGGCCATCTGGTCCATTGAGGCTGCCGTAGGAAACTGTGCGGAAATTTTCTTTAGGAGCGTAGCGTCCGCGTGCGAATCATTCGTTATCAGTAGAAGCTGCACTGTTCGAGGGTCTAGTATGTTAGCACTGAGGACTGTAGACTTTTGAAAAATCTCTTCTGGCCATTCCATTTCTATGATTTTCAGCAGTTCCTCGTCACATGGGGGTTTCTTCAATACGTTTTCTATATTAGCCATTTCAAGCGGGCCTCATTGGCATTGACTCTTTCAAGATTCTGGGCACACATTGCGCACCTCGCCTGTATTTGAAGAGTGTCACTCTTCATAGAGCCGTCCGCTTTTATGCGCAGGTCCTCGCGTTCGTTCTGTAATTCCTTACATTGCATTTAGAGTCGGGAGACTTCCTGTTTAAGGAGTTCAACTTCCTTGTCGTCTCTCTTTCCCTCTCTTTGCTTAAACAAATTAAACTGCCTGCCTAACCTACGACATTCTGTATTCATCGCCTTGATCGATCTCTTTATAACTGCCTGTGTATTAGGGTGCGCAGCACACAGTTGCCTTAAGGTGTCGGCTATCTTATGAACTTTCTCAGCTGTCAGGTTTAGATGCTCGTCCGTTCTCTCATATTTGCCTGCCTCATCAGCCTGTAGTCCTATCATCTGGGGCAGGATCATTTGCCGTCTCGGATTCGATTGTTTCTGCAGACAAGTCGGTTACTTTATTATTAGGATATAAAACGGCTTTTGTGCGCTTCTTTTCTCTGAGCTTCTGGTTGTTTCTGTTGTTTGATGACTCTGGTGTCTTTGGCGATTCTTCACGCGTTATTTTTTCCGTGTTTACTTTAGATGCCGTTCTAGCAGCATAGGTGTGTTTTATCACTCGTATTTTTAATCAGTATTTTTATATATGTCGTCTCCCTGTCCGTAGTCTCACGGCTTACTTTCTCTACCTGAGGGATGATCCACCCCCGAGGAGGTGCGTGGTTTTGACATGCCTCTTCTTTCTCTATTTTTTGTTTTTTTCCTTTTTCTTTTTTTGGATGGTTTAATTTGCGTTCGAACTATATCAGGATGTAGAGTTACCTGGTTTGGGCATTTACTAATAATATCCTTTTATCGGAAAAATGCCTTTTTCGTAGTTATCTCTTCAATGAGCAGACTCATTGCGTAACCTCATTGCGTTATAGCCGTCGAGAAGAAGTGCTACCCCATGAGTTGCCCAAATGTGGCCTTTATGTTCCATTTGCAAGTGCCCTAAAGTTTGTTCTAAAGTGAGTCATGTACCTACTGCGGGTCTATGGTCAATATGTGTGGTCCCGCGCGCTTATGGCCGCTTACTCCTAAGCTTTTATGAGTCTCTCTGTCCTTTTTTCACTAAAAGTTCAATATCTCCGCTCCTAGATGGCGCAGCCGGCTCGGACCAGCGGCGTTGACCGTCAGCAGCGCCACGCTGGGGGCAGAAAATGGAACTAATAAAACTCAGTCTTACTCTGAACGTCGCCGGGACCTATTGGGCAAAACACTCGCTCCGCCTAGTTGGCTCGCCCTGTCCAAAAATGAGGGGAGTGGTGAACGAGGCAAACGCACAGTACTGCTTTCAATGAGACGTCAAAAATTTCATTCAAAACTCCGCCACGATAGACGTACGACCGCACTCGACGGCGTCTCGGCTTCAACTCTCAACTAGGGTACTGCTAACAGGGTGCTACTAGATCACGAATGAACCATAGCGTACAATTTGACTGTTTATATAGCACCTAAACCAAAGCTTAATTTTGAAAACCAAAGTGCCACTTAGGTGAGCGTAATGTGGCCGGTAAGCTTTACTGACGCTTACACGTGCAGTTTGGCTAAATACCTTTTCGAACTGCTGAAACTTACAAGCATCGTACTTCAACTCAGCAAATTAATGTGCCACCTAGTATTCGAGATGCCTAATTATAAGGGGTACCACGCGGCTGTCGGTGAGAGTGCGCTTCACTAATCGATACGGGAATTCCGATTATCGCTTGATTCCTAAAAGTAATCTCGGTACAAAACTAAGTAATATTCGTCTTGGTATATGCGAACCTTCCTCTACCGGGAAACCCAACGTAGCAAGCGAAACCAGCATGGCAAGCGAACAAGCCAAACAAGTCTCCAAGAATGAATTTTAGGAAATACAAAGGTATTTCTCTTGAACACGTTGCCGATAGTGCAATACGTAAGATAGTTGCCGATAATGCAGTGCGCGATTTGTCTGCATAGATTTTCGTGTAAAAGATATTAGCTACAGTCACTGGCTAATAATTTCTGAATGATCTAAATCAAAAAGTTAAAGGCACCTGACCTAAACTTGATAAACTTTGTAGATCTTCCGATAATCGATATGATGCTGCCGTACTACCTAAGGGTGGACACCAGCACGAACTAGTACAACAAGATTTCTTTTTCATTTAATGGTAATTTCTCAAGGTAAAAAAAGTTTCGTATTTAAGTTTAAATATTTGACGTTTATATGCGTGGAAGTTTTGATATACCCAAATGCACAAGTTAAACATACCAGGGAGCTGGAAAATTCTACCCGGTCATTCTATGGCTAGCTTTGAAGGCAGGCACTGATGTCTATGGACAACCCACCTGGCTGAAATTCAGCATGAATTTCAATTATCTACCTTGTTGGCAAATCTAACTATGCAAAGGCTGTCGATGAATTCCTTAGATGATTACTAATAGTTAATGGATGGACCAGACCATTTTAGTAACGATGCGGAATTCTTTTGTATGGTTCTACTAAAGGAAAAATTTTAATGAAGTTACCGTGAATGTATACCGGGGCTATTGTTAACAGCGAATAGACCACGCGAGTTTAATCACTTGCTATTTGCGAAATGCTTCAAGTTCAATGCTTTGCTACATAAGTAACGGCCTGTACAATGGAGGGCGCAGATGATACGCAAGACCTCAGAGTAACAAATATAGAATTGAAAAATGCGATACCCGAGTGCGCAGCTAACGAATGGCATGCCCATACAACAGATTCGTCGTACTACATGTAACGAAAAGCCATTGATTTAAAGTCGCGGTGGTGTGGGTGGCTCTGAAAGTGCACCGTGAAGTTCCACTTAGGCCTTCCAACGCATCCAAAATCAGCTTCAAGCACCAACATGCAAAATGCCTCCTTATACTATTAGGGGAAACACGTTCGACCTAATATTCTCATCTGGCCTAATCGGTAACACTGCTGAAATTCACATGGCCAGACTAAATCAATCCTTCTAGCCACTAACTGTGAAGTAATTCGTTATGTGATAAGAGAAGGTATTTTATAATTAATAAACAGCTATAACATTTCCCTTTTAACATTTCCCCTTTACATATTCACATAATGTCTACGTTACTTACGTATAACTACGAAGAATCGCAGAGGTTAGAAAAACGACAAGTCAGTTCTCCTAGTTGATAGACGGGTGTCGACTAAAATATTAATGCGCAGACAAGGTAAAAAAAGCTCAAAGAAGGAACTCCTAACGCTCGTTTGATTTCACGTTTCAAATGCCGAAAAGCAACGAAATGTTAACGGAATAACACAGCACGGTCGGCCCAAGATGCCCCCATAAACCACTAAATTTGGAACTCACCGCGGAATTCTAAAATAACCTTAATATTTTTAGGGCTAACCACCAGCCAACATTTAACGTCCACGGTATCGCTTTTGCATTACTTCGTAAGACGGACCCCATAAATGTGAATGTGCAACGGCAGGGATCGAACCCGTACACCTGCGTGTCTCCTCCGGTCGTATGGCGTACGCGAATGCACCAAGCCGCCAAGCTCGACAATCCCTACGGTAACTTAGCAGCCATTGGTTGTCTTTGTGACAGTTGCTCGGCAAGGGCACGACGTTCGCTTAATTTATCGATATCTTGGTGTACGACCTTGAGTAGCATAAGATCAGATCTTATATAGCGTTCCACATCAGAACGTTACAGAATATCGAAGAATCGAAGTCGTTTTTCAAAATTTTCGAGAAACACCGTGACTAAAACAGCTTTGACTGCCCAAAATTCTAAATATTTTCTAAGACGCTGCATTCCCTTGCCTACTTATCTGGCACACCGGTTAGCTTTTAGTTGATGATACGTTTTTATATTTATGAGAGGCCCTTCCTGAAGCAATTGACGATGTTCGAAGTTCACGGCTTGAAAAGCTATGTATTGCACCGTAGCATTGTTAACTTTTAAAACTATCAAAGCAGCCGTATTCCACTAGATGAGTTGCAGAGAAGTGTCCTGTATAATCTATCACTCTAAAAATTCATGCTTTGCTCCGATCTTTACCCTGTATTTTCAGATGGCCGTATAGCCAGAACGACACCCATTTACTGCAGTCTTCACCTCCATAAGCTGAAAGTCTTTGCTCTAACATTTCAATTTTGCTCAAGATTTACATCTCACAATATCTTAAGTGCAAGCGAGTGCTATTCTTCCTGTGACTGCAGGCAGTGAGGCCATTCGAAAGGTGTTCAGAATTCGACGGGATATTCGAACAAGGCGCGTAAGCCTTAATCAACCATGCTATATCTAAAGCTGTTCTGCCTAAGCCAAGCGGATCCTGCGATACGAAACGAGTCGTTACTACCTGACTATATCGCCAGAAGTAGCCAAACCATCCTGCTAAACTGAATGCATGGGTCAGCCATATTTTGAATGCTTTTAACGCTCGAAGACCCGTCGAATTGAGCTTTTGACCTCAGAACAAGCTTTCAATCGTTGCATCAAGTTCTTAGTAGTCAAAAGTAACCCACTGTCTCGCAAGCAAGTTCGGATACTTAAATTTGGAATAGATTACTTGTTGCAACGCATTTTCATGTGTAAAATTTGTTCGTTTTGTGACTTTTTTCACAGAAAACACGTCATTTTTCGTAAAACCTATCTTTTTCAGAAACACAACCATACAAAAACGATTGTTTTCGAGAAACCTAGTTTTTATAAGGCCTATTTTCGAAGAGATCTGTCTTCCATTTTTATCGCAACTTATTCCTTGCACTTTATTTCTTGCGATAACCTTTTTTTCGCGTGAGCTGCTGATTTCACTATATCCGCCTTATTTGTGAAACCTGCGTAGTTTAAAAGGTGTACATCGCTTAGGTTGTGTGAGAAATGTTTATGTTACGAAATTAACTTTTATCAGAAGATTCGCTTGTTTCAGGCGCCTCATTGTCTATAAATGAGCTATTTCTTAATATCTAATGCTATTCATACTTCCGCCTCATTGGCGTTAATTCTTTTCTGAATCGCCCAAATCTTTTTTACGATTTCGAGTTTTCTTTCTTGTTCGCTTTCGGGCTCCTTTTTTCGTAGACCTAACTTTTGACCTTCCTGGTCTTTCCCCTTCTCCCTCTGAATTGTTAGTCCCTTCATTGCTCTCATCGCTTTGTTTCGCGCTGAAACTGTCATCACTGTCTGTACTCTCTGGGAAAAACTTGGTTGCATGACGTTTATCTTTTGGTGATCGACCTTTACCTTGCTTCTTATTCCTACCTTTTTTTGCAGTCTTACTCTTCTTTCGGGCCTTGCCTTCTGATGAGTCTGTATCCGATTCGGTGATCCACTCGCTGTCCTGCTTTATATCTCTAGCGGTTTTTCCTGCACGACTTCTGTGTAATCTACCTTCAGCCGGATCTCGCTTTTTGAGACTTCTCTTTCTATCAAGCATCAATGGGACGCTTACCAGAAGTATTTCTTTTCTGTCATGATCCGTAAGTTTAGGTCTTTGTAGCAGACACGAGTCCTCTGGGACCATCTCGTCTTCGGGGCTCAGCTCGATGTATGGTATTATGTTCTCAATTTGTCTCAGAGTTTCGTCCTGCTTTGTTAAGTATTGCGGTACTTCTGGCTCCGATGTTGGCGAAATTTCTGTACTTTTCACACCCTCTATTGATCTTGATGTATCCTCTATTGATGGCGTGTCTTCTCTAGTTGCGACTTCTTTTAATGCAGATCCATCCTCTGGATTTGATCCTTGCTCTATCATTTTCTCGGACCGAAAGGTCGCCATCACGGAGTCTGCCCAAAGAGGTTGAGTTTGCGGGTCAGATGCTTGCCCCATCGGGGCGGCGTCCTTCGAACAAGCCTGTTCTGCTTCGTTTTGAGTTTCTAGTTCATGACCGTTAGAAGCTTCTTGGGGCATCTGATGAGCGTCCTTATCGAGATATTCCCCACCTCGTGCTTTTCCGACAGCGTAATCCCTTCGAGAGCCTAGCTTTTGTCGAGGTCGACCGTCGCTCTCAGTGCTATCACCTTGAAGATCTCGGTCAGTTTGGTACTCTGAACTTGATTCGTTTTCTGAATGTACTTGCCCTCCTCTCAGACGAGACCGGCCCCTCACACGCACAGTTATGTTCAGGGCAGTGTTTCTATTTGGATTACCGAAACTTCCTTGGGTACCTCTTCTCCAACGGCGCCTACTTCCCCATGGCCTCCATCGAGTCCAACGATCCTGAGATGTGACGCGGGTGTTGTTTCTTCCGATGCGCTGGTTTTTTAAAAAATGTTTACTGCTAGTAGCAGTGTCTTGGTTTGAATGGCTTCGTGACTCTGAGGTGTCTCCTTCGAAGTAAACACACGTCTCTACTCTGGCAGCTGTCCTTGTTCCGTAATGAGCTTGGGCCCTGGTATATCTTCTGTTTCTAGCAGATGTTGACAGCCTTGCCATGAAACGACTGAAAAAACGTATTCCTGTAGGCGGTGGATTTCTACCAAAGGTTCGAATCCTTGAAACCCTACGAACACCGCGAAATTGGACCCTTGTAGCTATACGTCTACTGCGAGCTTGGGCCCTTGGAGCTCTCGTAACTTGGAACATACAAAGTTTACCGCGAACTCGGTCTCCTGTTGGTCTTCGGATTCTACCCCGATGTCTGATCATTGTCACTCTCCGCGGACTTCGAGATCGATCATTTGCCCGTGTTTGAGTTCGACTGCTGTTCCAAACTCCCCGAATAACATTGCGTGTCGAACGCGGCCGTCCAATTAGATGATCGCCAGTTTCCTGCAAGGTCTGCGCTTGAGAAACGTATTCCCTCTTCTGGAAATCTCCTTGTGCTTTTATGTCTTCAGATTCTCGATCGTTTGTCTGGATGCTTTGTATGGCAATTTGAACTCTAGGGTTTGCGTCAATTGTTGAAACCGCTTGGGTCCTTGGAGGATCGTTCTCCATCTGAGCCAATCTTCCACCGGAAGCCGGTCTGTTTGAGCGACCAGCACCAGCCCCGGTCGACCTTTGCTGATTAAATACATCATATTCAATGGAGCCATTGTGCGTCGAGAGCCTGTCATGGGCGGCTGTTACGCTCCGTACACACTTGCAAGAAGAGCTTTCGTAACGACTAGTTCCACCGTCTAAGGTGAGCTCACTAAACCCAGTTGATGTCGTATCCTGAGTACTTGTTTCTTGGGAAGATACTATATCTTGATTAATAATATCTTCATATGATAAGGGCCTCGTTTCTTGAGCAGGCCCTGCGTCCCTAGGACCTTCTGAAATATGGGAAACTTCTTTGCCTCGATAAGATTCGGCCTCCCATGAAAGACCTGTTGCTAGCAAGCGTTCTACATTCTTTTTAGACTTTACTTCTCTAGCAGACTCTGCATCGTGACCAGTTTCCGGACACCGAGGCAACTCTGTCTCCTCAAAGCTCGTCTTACACCCAGGAGATTGCACGTCTTGAACAGAACGCGTACTTTTTCTGCATAGCTTGTCATGGACTTCTTCACTGTTTCGTAAAAATTGTTTTTTTCTATCAAAAAAATTGTTCAATTTGAATTCTCGTGAATTTGGAATGTTTCCTAAAGAGCTGTACATTGTTTGAGCTGGTGCGGTATCCCCCAAAGCGGCGTCGTTGCAAGTTTGTCGAGCAGCTGTCCCATTTATTGTTTGTAGATTACAACATTCGCAATCAGGTGTCAAGTTTCGAATGACCACTGCGTCTTGAGGAGCTTTCGCGTTATCTGCTTTAAAACTGCCTTTCTTTTTATATAACGACACTGCTTTTGGCTTCGCAGTGAACTCTGATCCACGCCGCTCCCCGGCACTCGATCCTGCTTTTGGTCCCGACCTCTTGTCGCTACTAGTAAGGCTTTTGGAACTATTTGTTCTCACCCTTGCACTTGCCGTCGAGTTCACCCTTTCCACTTCAGTTTTGTATGGGGCCCTCGTTGGTACACTGATGTTCTCGGCGCGATCTGCATTTGCCGAATGGGTGGCATCTGACTGCACAGTATGAGAACAGTCATGTTCAAACTCTTGCTCAAGCATAGTACTTTCGTCGAAACGTGGATCTCTAGGTTCAACTGCATCCACCTGCACTTCCTCAGCTTCTCTAGACTCTAAAATATTTAAAGTATCGGGCACTTGTGCGCTCACCTTATTAGACTCCTCAAGACTTTCTGTATCATTAGTAAGTCCCATTCTACCCAAAGGACGCCTAATGCCGCGCTACAAACATCCGACCCTTGTTTGATTCATGCTTTAAGCGCAGGTGTGTTGTCATACATTTGTTTTTTCCTGGTTAACTTGCTGCTTCAGTAGCCCCCTTTCACGCCGAACTTAGTGGTCGACACAGAACTCGCATACTTCTGCTGTGGTAACTATGTAACTGGTTTGGTTCTAAGCACAAGGTCATACGTACGTAGCAAGGCCCGTCTCTGAAACATCCCATTCAAAAGCACCGCTTCGGTTAATGTACGGATAATGGAAACATTGATTGAAGGCACTACACAGATATTAAACAGGCCATCGACCATAGCATGCCTTTGTCACATGAAACCCGTAATAGGTAGTTCCAGTAGGTAACGGAAGCAACTTAGTTGTAGTAAATTACGTATAGCAAAATGCTGTTGAAAACTATTAAGACGTCAGACTATTCACAGGCAGGTAGGTGTCTTAATCGTATCCGGTAGCTACGGGTTTAATGCACACACATTATATGTACACACATAATATATAATCCAACACACGATCCGTCTGTACTATAGTGCATTCCGCTTATTAGGTATATTCACAGACATTATCAAGCCGCTACAGAATTCTGAAATTCAATAGAAAATCTGTAATCGAAGGCTGCGTTTTTTATAATAGTGACTCAACACATGCATTTAGTCAAGTCAAAAATAAAAGTTTCGATGATGCAGATGAACCCAAATGTTTTTCTGCGCTTGTGTTCTGCACTTCGGTGATAAATTTGGAGATATACGCAGTTCGCGCGTCTTTACTTACGGATCGCTAGTATGAATGCATATCACTGCTAGTCTGTATTAGCGATACAGTTACACGAATGCGAACTAACACAGGTCTAAGCTTTCCCACTTATAACAAATTATTGAACAAGCATCAGATTTTTCACTAAGCGTATTCCAAATGGCAACGAGACACGCTCAGGTGATGTTATCTCAGCGACTTTTAAGCTCGTTTACGAGGATTAATATCCATTCGTCTGAATGATTTCACTGGCGATGCCAAACATACGCTAATCGCTAATCACCAGTAACGGCTGACAATTAATCTCGGCCCAATAGAGGACAGATATGGGACAATGACCACGATATCAAAAAAGCGCTTCGTCGTTTGATGGCAAAATGCATCTTTGGATACAGAAAACCACTTAGTTACTCATGTAATTCACTACATAAATACTTCCTCCCTGCCGGATTGTGCACTCATTCTAACAACACATTCTAACGAACCTCTATGTCCTGCTGCGACACCTTCGGGGGAAAACGATATACACAGACACATGGAGCCTTTTCGAGTAGTAAAAAATGCTTTTAAAATGCCAAATGCATCACTGCTCTGTCCGATGTTAAGGTGGTGTTATCTGTTTCATTTTATGATTGGAAAATGAGCGTAGCCGTTTTGTCGAAGGTTTGTTTGGTAAAAACGTGTATTTTGAGTGTCCAGTGGCAAAGTTTTGAAATATTCAGATGGACACAATGACGAAAGAAAATGAAGTAGTTCATTCTTGCCCTCAAAGAAAGGTTAACGTTTTTTACAATCAAGTTGGTGGCCTAGAGCTAGATAGACAGCCAAAAATGAAGAGGTTCATACTAGCAAATTTGTATGCTGAATAAAGATTCAGATTAATAAATTGTTTCTTTTACGTATATGCGATAGTAGCGACACTAAGAATCTCGCGTTTTACATGGCACAAGCAGACCTGTATAGTTTTTATGCTTAATAATGGTAACCTATATCACCATGAAAATCTGCTAGGTGCTGTGAACCTTCGCTTTAATAGTTAAGCGCCAACCGCATACGCCTAAACTAGAGGACAAAACGTAAGCTTCGTAAACCCAACGTACGAATTAGCACATGTACGACTTAAAAATATCTCAGCCAATTTGCAAAACTGCAGTAGAAATTAGAATGTTCTCGATTCTATTGGCGTTTCTTTTATCTTGTTTATCGATCAGTTTTCTGCGATTCTCAATACGCCCGGCGTAAGCTTTCCGTCAAGCATATTAAACATTTTGGATAATCTGCTAGCCAATGCGTTTCTCAACGACCCACCTTCATTTTCACAACACATTTCTTTTGATATCTTCACAATGAAAATGTCAGCGTAAGTGTCTTGTGTTAATAAAGTGCATGAAACGTACACTATTCAATTAAGAGGATAATGCCGCAGAGATGCCATAAAATGGGACCACTCGTACACAAAGGAACTAAAAGCTTAAGCACTTTTCCACTGATGGTTTCTTACTTTATTTTGTCGTCGTAAGTCTACATTTAATGGCGTGTTTTTGTATTTTTCGCTAAAGGCACAAAAACTCGCCGCTGTGATGTTCATTAAGTAACGAATAGACCCAGCAACAAACGCGCCAATGAGCGCACGAAACTGCCGCTAACGACAACGTTACATAATAAATTGAGAACCGCCAAGCTATACGGATCACCTTCGATCCGTTTAATAAGAGCGGATTTTAAAGACGGCTTGTTAATAACCGGAAATCAGATAAAGATGTTAGCTAATTGTAGACAATGCATGAAAATACACCAACATTTAGATTTTAACCGCAGGAATTGCAGCTGTTGACGACTGTGCAGTACACTGGAGACGGCTCTTAACAGCACTCTGAGGTGCCCTATAAAACGTCGTATCTACCGACGTACAAAGATCGAATCCTCCTTCACGAGTCCGTTTGGATGCAGCATCTAGATCCGTCCCTTTGCGCGGACAGTAAACCTTCAGAGCGCGCAGAGACACTCGCTCGAACGATTAAAATATTCGCCTTACAACCATAATAGTGTAAACTTGTCATTATGTTGCCAAGCTTACATTATTGCTACCACTTAATATTGTTTTTGTTATTGTTACGCTTGTTCTTGTTGCTATCAGCTATAATTTAGATGCATTAATAGGGTTTAAATATTACTGGGATCAATTAGTTTACACATCTTGAAAATAATGTGGGTAAAGAATAGGCTGCGTAGAAGCGTAAAACAGCCGTAAAACAGCTGAATGGGGTGCCTCCATATATTACTCCAAAAATTAAAGGAAGTGGTGACTAGGCCTATTTGAGGGCTGAATCAGTGGGCCGGGGATTTACATGTCAAACAATTTGTTCAGATTACATAATTGAATAGACATCGCTCGTTTACGAAAAAATGGAAGTGTGAAAGCTCTATAGAATGATAGCTAAAAATAGCGTTTGTGTTTGGTTTTTCGAAATTATTAATAAACTATGTATTGTTATATAAACTATAGGTAGGTTTCACCACTGGTCCAACCCGTAAGAGGATATAATTCGATCATATTAATGAGTTATTTTTCTCGCACCTTTTTTTAAAAATCGAAGGTTTTGGCGATTTAAGCAGCACAATTCGGGTCTCTTCCTTTCGAATGCGCATTCGTGAACACAAAGTCATAACTTTACCACACTCACTGACATCTTTAACATGTCCTAACCAATCTCATTTTGCCTCACGTTATATAATTCATTGATTTGCTGTAGCGAATATGTAACGCTGTTTTGCGTTCTTGAGGATTCAAAAGTTGGTTAAACCTTTGCCGCTACCCTAAAATACACTTATACTAATCTATTGTCGGATGGAGTTCAATTAATGTCGTTCAGTATTACAGTCGCGACACTGTTGTAAATCAGTCAAAGATGAAAGGAGATTGACGGAAATCATGGTACCTTGCAACAAGTAGAAAAACTGTCAGAACGAACTAGATTGTTAGAACGAATGTCTTCCGTCGTGACAGAGAAAGGAGGACGATTGAGGTGTCGAAGGATCAACGACAATGGCAGCGCCATGTCACTCCATTGTCAGGCATTTATAAGCAAGAGCCTCATCCGTTAGCTCCCTTACCTTGGGTACTCCTCAATCCATGAAGTCATCAACTCATTCCCACCGACATCACAGATCGGGGGGAAGTAGCAGCACTGGAAGAAACCCACCACTTTCTCTATTTCGCTTCATTATACGTTCGGCATCGCCAAGCCAGAGCATCTTCATCAGTAAGCAGGAAACAACGGATTACTGCCCATGCGGTCCGCCATTGGCTGCCAAAGAGAGCACATGGATACGGCGAAGACGCAGCAGACTAATATACTTGTAAATAGCAAATTCTGCTTCACCACACCGCAAAATAGAGGATCTATTTCTCCCATCCATCCGAATGAGATACAGTTCTACCTGCTTTCCTTTCTAACGGTGACACTACCTGGGACATATAGATTGTTCCATCTCCCTTTCAGTAGCAAGTAAATTGTCTAATATAATAATAGTCCCTGGTACCGGCGTGTCAATATGATCTTAGTGCTATATCACGCAGACTTCAAATTATCATTGGCTCAAAGATCAGTAGAAATGGGCGGTAAAGTTCCTAGCCCTGTCGTCACTATTTTTTGAAGCTTGCAGGTTTATACTCACCTAAAGGGCTACATATAAAGAAGTATTTCATTGAGCCAATATTTTTCTTCGCCTTTTGGAGCCGGTAGTCGGGCAGTAACTTGATTTTAAAGCGTTTAGTCTGCTTGACCGCTACACTTTGTTTGCAAATCGCTCAGTTCAAGAGATCATCTACGATAATGTATGTTTCTCATTAAATCATTGCCCGAAAAATTAGTTAAATTTTGTTTCCTTTACAGAATTTTCAACCATAATTCGTTGGTACAGCATTCGCTTATTCGTACTCTCGCGTCGATCCTTCTAGGGATCTTCAATATTATTCATAGTGAGCGTCCTCTCCTTCTCAAAACAAAGGGACACGGATATTGCTTTGCGCTTAAGTAGCCAAATATTCTGGAGAAATTCTATCTTCGGCAATAGATACGAAGGCATGTTGGCTTTTACTACTCCGCTTCTGTATTGCGATTTTCCGTCCGCTCCCTACAATGCAGTGTAGTTATAAGATCGTCAATAGATGTTCGCACTTCTAATTTAATAATTATTAATTATTCAGCTTTATTCTTGATAGCGATATGCTTTGCTCGTAGTGTTACATTATTAGGAGAAACGCAGAGAGACATATTCGGATCAAGTGTCTAGCAGCAAACCCTCACGGCACCAACCCCGTGTACTTATTAACGCTACAGGTCAGAAAAACAAGGAACTGAACAAACGTAGGTATCTTTATTATCTCTCTCTCTCTCTCTCTACATATATATATATATATATATATATATATA
>MNPL01001405.1:0-45979 GCA_002081605.1 Tropilaelaps mercedesae
TATATATATATATATATATATATATATATTCCCACTATAAGCTATATACAAAATTAATATCATCCACTCACGTATCTGTCTTCGTCGATCCAAGCTGCTAACGTTTCAGGACTACAGGTTTCTTCCTGAAACATTGAAAAAAGGCAGACGTAAGTGACCAGTCAAGCAAGTCATAACATATGAGATGCTGACAACGAGAAGTAGGTAAACCGGTTTCGTACCTTGCTCACACGTTGTTTTATGGCGTTGCTTGTCTCGGCGTCAGTTTCAAGAAGCTTGCGTACTTCGTCGTCGTTTCGCGCTATTTCGTCCTCTGGTAAACCGACAGTGTCGACACGATTGCCGATAACAGTTCTACTTTCCTGGAGGTCGTGATCTTTATTACCACCGTTGTTGAATACTTCAGAGAAACTGTCCTCAACATTGTTGTCCTCCTGGCCACTTCCCAGGTCCGAGCGGGCCTGGACGTCGTCAGGCAGGGCAACTTCTGTCCGCTTCTCCATCTCTAGCCTGTTTTCAACGTCAGTATCTTCACTTTCACCTAAATTGATACCCAGAGCTGTTCTTAATATTTGAACGAAAAGATTAGTTCTGAACTGTCTCCATGGCTTTAGATAGGCGTTACTCATTACTGCCCATGCTTACAACTCTAGGTTAGATGCGTGTAGCGGTCAGGCAACCTATATAATTCTCCGTGTTGTAGGCTTATCCGGCATTAGTAGTTGGTACATGGATGCAATGCAGTCTAATGTGTGTAGCATACCAGCTAATGTTGTACGCAATCTAAATACAAATATTCGTGATTGCTGGTAACTCAAGTTCGACATTGCATTGTGTGTTAACATCTTGCAAAGCACAACTTGTTATTCTAAAACGCACTCGACGATCCAGCTGTGAAAGCGCCAATTGCCGTAGAAATAGCTTATACAAATGTATACGTTATTTCTAATTTCTATACAAACGTATGATTTCTAAAAAATGCAAACACATGTTTTGTGCCCATTACGAGCACTGTTAGGTAGTTTCTATGAGCGTACATTGAGGCAACAATAGCACACGAACATTATTAGCGATAACAAGCATTTAGTCAATCAGAGCTGTATTGTGTAGGCCGGGTAGTGAGTGCATATGGCCTCGCGACTCCTGTGCGGGTTCCTCGAGCAGTGCTATTATTGGTGAAGTGACATCAGACTGCGTTAGAGGCCCACGGAGGCCGTGTTAGCCCGCGCTTGTAGTATCCATCCGTATTGCCACAGTGACTAGTGTCGCCCTATCAAGCGTGTGCGTGCATGTCATCGGCTTCCGTGCTTCGGTCTATCCTACCGCTATGATCGGTTCGACCCTCTTCTTCATCACGGACATCCTCAGCGTGACTATCAATGATATGTTCCTGGATGTGGCGTGTCTCTAGAAGATCGCTGTCCTCCACATGGGTGAGCCAGTCCGTCACCTTCCCGTCGCCCGATGTGACGTTGTGCTCATCCGTTACGTCCTTCAGTAGATTGAGCTCATCGCTCGGTTGTCCCTGGTTGTGTGTCGATGCTGGTCGTGCGATCCTTTTATCCGGAGGATACGGATTCATGGTGGTGAATAGAACGTCATTTTCATGGTCGACATTTTCCGCGGACGTTGATACGGTTGACGTGTCTTGTGCTTTCTCCATCTCATGGTTGTCATCGACGATGAAGGTCGTTGGTCGTTCACTCGTTGAGAAAAACAGCGTCGTGGATAGAAGCGCAGTCTGGTAGTCGAGAACCTTGTCTGCGGAAAAGGCGACGTCAGTCTCGTTGGAATCGACATCTGTCGAATTGATGGGGAATTCGCCAACAGGTTTTTCGAAGCCCATGATATCCGTATAACGCGATCAAACATTTTCGGGGGAAGGTCAATAACTGTAGTACGTTGTAAGAGCTCGCATTTCGATAAATCGGTATGGTGTATAAGGCATGTGATTCATTTTGAGGCGTCTGGTGTGTTAAAGAAAAATTTTCAATTGAACTGCTTATTATTCGTATCTGCACAGAAGCACTCTAAATTTTTAGGGCTTGAAATGACCGAGAATTTAGTATCCTCTTCCCTCTCTCTCTCTCTCTCTCTGTATATATATATATATACATATATATATACTGAATTTGGGTTTCTGGGATAAAATTCGATGAGTGACATTAACGCGGCTTTGGACAAGTTAAGTGTTTTAATCCAACATTTCATGAACGATCACATACAAACGCTGATAGCCCACATCAACCCGCATTCATCGTGTAGAGAAGCAGTTCATTGTCTGATTGACAGTCTGATTGCCGGTACACCCTGACGGTCTACTATTCATTTGTCTGGTCGCGTTAACTGCGCCCCTACAACCAAACTGTAGCAAACCAACATGAATTCAGTGTATTGAGTGAGGGCCTCCAAGATGTACGCAGTATTGATTAATACTACTCTGAGAAATTTACAACATAGAGCAGTAATACAAGCTATTTACTTGGCTTTGGAATTTACCCTAGCAGATGTGTGCACACATTTACGATTAGGAGGACGACGGCAATGAAATAATCACAAAAATGTTATCTACCGTTATGAAGCTTCGGTTGTGCTTCATTCGCCCCGGTCGTGGTGTCGGCTTCAAGCTGTTCCATACGCCGATCCCTCACGTCACCGTCTGTTGTCTTTTTGTCATCATCCGCATGACGAGTCCTGCTGACCGAGGCTATGACAGCACTGGTTTCTGCCACTTGATTGCCGAAGTGTTCGATATCTTCGCGGTCGGCGTGTGCCGCGCCCTCGTCATGCTTTAAATGCCCATGGTGGTGGTTATGGTTTTGACCTTGGTTATGCGGCTGGCGGTGGCGTTGATGGCTGTGACGCTCACGGTGCGCCTGACGGCCCTCCTAAAAAAACCACTTAGTGGTCTTATTATCGCGTTCCTCTCAAACGAGACGTGTGACGACACAGTGTGTTTCGTTCTGACGAATTTTGCATTGAAGACGTGAACTTTGTAGGGAAACAGTGAAACAAAATTAAACTAGACAAACTTTGCATGCTGAACGACTTAGTTATATTGAAAGACGAATAATAATAATAATAATAACATATCAGGCATAAAACATCATCAAATTACTATTCAGATTAGAATGACGGTTTTTCGTTATACCTTCTCATCATGGTGGGAAGTATCGTGGTGCTTCACGGCGCCTGTAAAGTAGTCAACCATGCATTTACAAAGGGGAATAAAACTCGACTGACAGGCGTGTAGTTACTATAGGTAACTAATTAGAATTATTGTGCTAACGTTTGCTTATGCATTTGTGGTACCTATGAACGAACACAAGCGTTTGTAATTATAGTTGAGCTGTATTCTAGACAGCCAAAATTATGCAACTTGCTGTTAGCTTTTGTATAACTTAATAAAAATCTGAATAAAAAGAGAAGGATTGCGTGTGTGACTTGCACTTGCTTTGCAAGCGAGCTTTTCTTTACTAAATCCTGTTTCGCGTTTCCCAATAGCCAAGTATAAACGGTTGGAAAAGTTATCTTTCATACTCCTTTGGTGGGGTTTTGTTGTGAAGTTTGCCAGATTTCTGCTTTCTGGAGCGTGCAGTTAGTATCATACAATATTATGTACGTTTGATGAGGTAGATAGTATCTGATTAAACGTATAAAAGCAGAGCGACGCAAAGTTAGAGTCAAGTTGACGAAATATAATTCCTTACCCTGCCTGACAAAGTAACGCCCGTCTGAGTGACCCGACAACACTAAAACAAAAACGTAAACAAAGGAGACAAATAGTGTCAAATACATAGAAATTAAACATATACGGTGTATCAAAAGTAATCAAGTAATAATTTTCGTACAATAATTATCGGTTGAAATTTTAAAATTGTGTTTATTTGACTACTGACGTAATTACAAATTGTATAAAATTATAAAAATTCTTTGAGACCTACATTTGAAATAATATAGATTCAAAAGTACACAAAATTAATCACGTAGGCCTGTTTTAAAGTAAGAGTCATGGAAGTAATAGAGAGGAAGTTGCATTGAAAGACATGCATTTATTGGATTCTGATGTAGAAATTATCTTAATGGGGACTCAAGTAAACAAGCCGAAGCACGAAAAATCTTCATGTAGTTAACCAGATGTCACATATGTTGCGTATGGCAGATTGTTCGGACGCTGCTTGAGAATTCTTCGTGGTCCAAATGTGACCATATTATGTGACACATCTTAGGCATAATTGTTTCTATGATATTTGAAATATTGGCATAGTTTTATAAATATCAAAAAATAATAATATTCTACATCATTTATCATTACGTCAGCTTTCTAACAAGAAAAAGAGACTGGAAAATCCTACACACCTATATGAATGTTCGAAAATCCGATCATTTGCATATATATATATATGTATATAGCAAATTTAGTTTAAAGATCACAATCAAATTAGCATATTTTCAACTACAGTATAGTAAATGAAAAAACATAGTGAACTTGGTGTTATTCTAATGTGTTTTATGCTGGGCACCGTTTGCAGAGGAGCTGATTAAGTGATTTTAACCGAGTTTTTCCCTAGTCTAAACAAGCGCTTGCTGTTATATCTGACCTGAAAGTATTAAAAAGCATTACTGGCCTTTAAAAAATAGATTTTAGAATTAATAAGGTTTCGTTTCGCACGCGATACATGAGAGCTCGTTGAATAAAGGCAAGACATACCAAAGTTTTCCAGGTCATCGCCACTGCCATCCGCGGTGATTTGAGTGTCGTCGACGAGATGGTCACCATGCTGAATGCAATGTACATGGAACAAAAAACATTATCTAAACATAAAATTCTATCCCGTATTGTGGCATTAGTGAGATCAAAACAAATTAGATGACAATACATGATACTATGAAAGAGAATTTATGCACTGTGGACATCACATCGTGGAGATCGCGCCGCACAGGACTGCATTTTCAGATACCCGGTACAATACAAAGTAAGCCACAAATGACCGTAGGCCGCAACGTGACTCAAGCGTATTAAACGCAAAAAACGTGAGTTGGTTTGGACGTATTAATGCTATATTTTATTTTTCTATCAAGAGGGTATAAAACGTAGCTAATTAAATGAAACCCGTCATTCTAAGCAAAACAAATGCTCTTGCGATTGTCAACTAGCTAAGACATTTAACACGGAACAGATATTTAACGAAAACTCAGCAGTTGTTTGGGAATAAGCTTGGTTCGTCGGCGTGCTACGAAAGGCTTATAGAGATACGTAACAGAGTTTGACGTTCAACGCTTTAATAGGAAGGGAGACAAATTATTGTTCGTTCTCCTCTCTCACATGGCCCCACATGAGAACTAGACAAGGCAATGTCATTCAGCACCGGTGAACACTTACAGGAAATCCAATCTATGTGGTTGAAAAACAGAAAGCGCAATATTTCGGATATTCAATAATGTGTTTGATAGATTATCTTAAGAGGAACAATTAGTTAATATAATTCAGGTGACGAGGTCGATAAGAATCTCTTTCGCATACTTGCTTATAGATTTTAATATTATGTGCTCCAAAGGTGCATTTATATATACAAGTAGAAAACTGCAAGGATTGACCTTCATGCACTACATCGTGCATTCGGGAAAAACATAAAGTAATTATATCAATGAAGGTTGATAAACCAGACTTAACTGCTGCAAAAAAGGAAGAGGCTGTGTTAAAGCGCTCCTGGGATACGCGTCTTAAATGTGAAGATTGCTAGCTTCATTGGTCATCGAATATTAAAATTTTAAATTCCTAAGGACGAATTGAAATTTCTTTGGACATCCCCAGGTAATGACGATATCCATAGGGATGAAGTATGACGTATCAAATTTTGACACTAAGCTGGTAGCAAAGGTCTATTTGACTACTGTTGCAGCCCGTCTTGAGATGATACTACCAACGGCGCAGGTCTCACATTTTTACCGTAGTGCTAGGTGCAGCGTACATAACTGCGAGAGTAACATACGAAACAATGTTGAATAAATCGCAGTGGTGGAGTAATGTTAGCGTATCAAACAGCAAACGTTTGGCATAAGTCAGTTGTTTGTGCTTTTCTGCAATATTTACAACAAAAAATATACCATTGAGGCAATACGAAGTTTTGACTGATTAAATAACACTCAGTAACCCACGAACCCATATCGAGCTTGACGCTGGCATAGTTCTTTTCCTTGATTTTAGCTATCACTAGAACAGTTTTTGAAAGATGGTACATAAGCGCTTAATGAGGTAACGCCAGAAGGTGTTAGCTTATTTTCATTACCGGTAAGCAAAAGCTTTTACTATTTAAGGATATAGCTCAAAACAGATCACCGTAATAAAATAGTCCTGAATAAATCAATAATGATAGTAGTGATGCAGCAACCAACATTTTAAGCTTTTTGTGTTAAATGAACTATTGAGAATTTTTACCTCCAGCAGTGGTCACCTTTGTTGAGACAAACCATTTTCCCTGAATAAGCCATCATCAAATATCATTTTAAGCAAAAAACCGTCCGAATCTACAATAAGTCTCTTCTAAATTTTATTTGTGTAATGCGAGTTTTCTTCATCCATCACATGGTTTCAACAAAAAAAACAATTTTTCGCCTCTTATAAGAGACGTTAGTTATTCTACCTATGCACATTCAAACAAAAACATATAATTTTTAATTTTCCAGCTTAGATAAAGATACATAATTTGTTATATTAGCGCAAACAACAAAACCAAACGTAACTTTAAAGGTAGAGATATGTGTAGAAATATTTTTTATTTCACGCTAGTGACGCTCAACTGTTATAGCGTGCTTTCGCGCTGTATATTAAAATATCTCAATCCTTCAGTGAACCACCTGTTAGCCGTAATGTATGTATTCCAGCCTTTATCACTTAATTTCGCAAATGTCTGCTCCCGATGTCTAAGCTGAAATAACTCCAGTGACCAGCTGAAATAACGTCAGTAGCTGTATTCAGTGTCGATCTTTGTGTGTCGTAACAGACGCAGTTATACGAATGATCTGAAGTATTTTCGTAGAGTGAGGACGTGTGTTTTATGCTTAGTAGGTAGCCTAAACGCAGATCGAGGACTTCCTATATTTTTTAAAGCTGACCATCAGCCAACATGTAACGTCCACGGTAGCAGTTTTTACATTACTTCGTAAGACGAACCCCATATAAACGTAAATGTGCACCGGCGGGGATCGAACCAGTGCACCTACGTGTCTCCTCCAGTCGCAAGGCGCATACGAATGCACCAAGCCACCGAACTCGACAGATCAAGGACTTCCTGAAATGCTCTAACGTGCCATGCTACTGACAGTTTTGGTGAAAAAAACCTCTAGACAAGGCATATTCTAAACTGTTTGCTTTCTATCATTGCTTATGTGATCGCGAAAGTCATGCAGGAAAGAAGTGTGGAATCTGAGCTTACTGCCTTACATTATGCTACAATAAACTACTAGAGAAGTCTCTGCTATCTCGCGCTTTTAGCCGAGTTTTCCTATTTTGCTTCAGAATTCAGCGTAAAAGTTTGGTATCAACTGTGCCATTCTAGCTAACATTTGGAGATGTCTCGTAATAAAAAAAGGAAATATTGCAGCCTATGTTTATCAAAAGTCACCATTTTTCAGCGAAGAAGCAACTGCAAACCGAAACGTCTCCAAAGCACATAAGGTTATAATCACACATAGTACCCTTCATCGCAGATGACATTGTTAGCATTGAATCGTCAGCTTTATTGATAAATAGCATAAATTGATCTAAACGTAATTTAGAGGTAACGTAGATTATAATTTCATAAGAGCGTTATTTGAACGTAATTTTTTTTTAAATATATAAAATATTTTAAATGTTTATAAAATCCGGTATGATTACGCTCTTCTCGGATTGTTTTTTTAGTTGAAAGCCCATGTTTCCACATACTGTCTAGAGCGTATTTGGCGACACTGAAATTATCTTTGCTGTTTTGTAATTGTAAGCCAATTAAAAAAAAATATATATATATATATATATATATACACATATAGATAGATTCTTCAAACGCCTCACGTTAATCTGATTCGCCTTAGCAGTTCCTCAGTGGATTCTATCTTGGCAATTACGCCACCAGGTGAGCGCATGTTACACACCTCAAATTATGGAAAGAATAGGCATATATTCAGCGACAATTCAGAAGTAGAACAAAAAACCATTGGCCTACGAACAAGTAGATTTAAAGCAGCTGGATTCGTAATTACTTTGAGGTAATAATCTAGTGTGGATTACGACTACTACATTATCTGTTAAACGTGACGCTTACTGATTGGTTGATTTTTCAGGGATTGTCGGATCCATCGTTTCGGAACAGTCAGAAAACTTCTACATCGGTGCAATGTGTTCCGATGGAGTTCAACTCCAGTTATCCGCCCTGCTCACCGGAAAATATGCTATTAAAACAAGTGAGCTACCTTTTTTGAGAACAATCTTTTTTATACCGGGCAACAATGCTTGAAGCCGCACACTTTTCAAGACGAGGGACTTGGGCTTCTGTGATCGCTATGGGACAGACATTCACTGCATAAGGGGAGGAAAACAACAATCATGCAAGTAAGTAAAAATATGGTAGTCTGCTATCAAAATGAGTCAATACCACAGAAACCTAAAAAGCGTAGTGTTTGTGCAATTGTGCATACCATAATATAGATAATTTTATACGAATATATCTTCTTGTCGGTGACTTTGAGCGGCCTTAAGAAATGAGTAATTTCATATATGATATCAAAGTAATTCTGTGATCGGTCACTTAGTATTTACTTATTAACTGTGTTAGAGCTGTCACACCTCGTCAAGCTAGAAACACACCTCGTCGACAAGTTCAGTGTAACTCGCTTAAATTATGCGACATCCAACTTATACCATATGCCCACACATTGCACTACGAGCCAAAACTTCCGAATATATTATGAAATGTAATATTTCTAAAATATATGAACGTTATTTCCTATTACTAATGGTAGTCCAGCTTAGGATTTCTAATAACATTTGAAGATTGTCTTCGTTCGTTGTGGTAATATTTCTTACGTCGTATAGACGTACGGTGGTGTATCAGTTTGACTGTAAAACTGCGTGTAAGCAGAGAATAATGGAAAAGCGATACTGTAAACGTTAAATGTTGGCTAACCATCTGCTTTGAAAATGTTTAATTACAAATAGAACATTGTGACGAGAAGATTGTGGATATCTGGGAAGCTCTCACGTAATCCGCGAACGGTCATTACATTTACTGTGCGTACCAGTCTCGTGTGGCCTTTAGTCCGAAAGAATCATTCGACCGTCGTTCGCCATGAAACAGCGAATGGCGAAAATTATCGCTAAGTGATAGTCGATTTTCTTCTAGACAATGGTCCACGTCACAAGACCAGTGAAACGATTGAATTCATGAGGAACAAATGTCCTAGGTACAAGATACGTCGTAACAATAGTATTCGTCAGTCCCCATGACCTTGCAATTTAACCCCATTAGGTTTTTTCCTGCAAGGTAAGTTGATAGGCAAAGTGTGTCTTAATCATCAAACAACCATTGATAAACTGATGATTAACGTTTTAGTGTACACTAACGAAGTTGCAAAGCTGTGTTCGAAAATTGACATTCCGCAGTAATACATTACGATGAACTAAAATAGAATATCTTGCTGAGGTTTTACTTCGTGAAAGAATAAATTAAAACTAAATACTCTCTCCAAAGACGTATTTATATTTTGTGCCGATAATAAAATCCAATAAATGCATTTTCTTTAATAGAATTTTTTTCACACGCTTTTAGTTGTATGGGTGTAATTTCAAGCGCAAATGAGTAGGGTATCTTATACATACTCAAATACTATGTTTCAAAACATAGTTCTAAGAATTGATCTAACAGCAATTCCAAATTAGGAACGGAAGGTCTTGCTTCACTCTTCATGGCAAAATGTTTGCATTGCATAAATAACTATACGAACACGCATTTTCTGTATTCGTAAGCTCAATCATAGAGTGTACCTCTTACATGCATATACTTGATTTAAAATTGCTAAAACATATTACATATCTCGAACTGCTACAGTTAGCAATTACTACGCGTATAGTAAAACATATGTAACTGTAACACATGGCAAATTCTGCCATATTTGATATTATGAATTCGTGTGACATGGTTTTAGGCGACCTAAAGTTCACACGATCATGAGCATGATGCGTTCTCTTCAGCGTTGTCCAAACTAATCTTTCTAATAATAGTTTTTACAATTACTTACTCTTAATCCAATCATGTTTAATTATTAACAGTGGCATCTGGGTTACTATAGCCCACTGTATTTACCGTATAATAGAGACTGATTCGTTTTACGGCTTTTGCACAGAAACCGTGAACTAGTGCGATCATACCCTAACATTGGTAGGTTTTGGATTTATATTAACTTACCGAGAACTTTGCGAGCATGCAAACGTGTCTTTATCTCTTTGTATTTTAGTACCTCAATCATTCGTAAGCCCTCGATAGAGCAATATTTGTCCTAGATAAATCTCAAGCCATAATAAACGCCACTTCAGTAACTACGCCGGTTATCACTAGATAGTAGAGAATATTCGTCTTTGTTGATGTCTAATCGGCTACTGACTTCTTACAACTTATATATTTGTCTACGAGGTGCATATGCTTTAAATTTTTAATACTAATTTAAAGGCATGCGGTAAAAATACCCAGCACAGCAATAACTATACCACAGTTTAATGGTGTTTATACATTTGTTTTATTAAAAAATACAATATGATGCATGTTTCTACACCTAGGACCCTAATTTTTCACTGCTGATGCAGCCTAGCGAAACCACAGAGTAACGTTGCTTGCCTTCGTGAGTGGATACTTGTCATTAACCATGATGAAATTTTTCATTTACTCGATTTAATCAAAAAAAGGAGTTCGCTTTAGCTGGCTTATTGAGACATTTGTGTATACCGTCGGACCATCCGACATTGATAATTGACATTGAAAATAAGTAAGAGGGCGTCATTATGCAGTTGCACGGCCTCCGCAACGACTTTGCCAAGAGAAGCATAAGCATAGCATTTTTCACTTACAGGAAGATCACATTAGATTTGATTGGTACGAAAATGGAGAGGTCGACAAGTCAGCGAATGGAACGTACGAGACCGAGCTCATCACCCGCAGGGTGAAAAAGCGTATCAGCGACAGAGATAGAGAAAAACCAGTGTTTCTTATGATCTGGCATGCAACGCCACATGATAGTCCGTCTAAAGGTGGTCTACGAGGTGGTCTATGAGAAGGGCGATAAGTGGATTTCAGATTCAAAGCTAAACCATCTACAAAATCTTTTTGGGATGGCATTACTTTTAGGCAAAAATAACTTTTCTTAGCTCCTTTTGATCTCTTTATTTTTTTATTATCATCATTTTTAAACGGCTTGTATATAGCAGATTTCTTCGTCGCGCAAATTTTTTTATTCAAAACTTTATACGTGCAATACATAGTTACTGCAGGTTTCTAGAACTACAAATAATATTAACTAGTAATAAAATCAGCTCAGTGTCAGATCAATCGTATCTTATCGACGCAATCTATAATGGAATTGCGGTAGCAAAATGAATTCCTGTGTTAACAGTGTCAGACTGTAAGGAAGACGGTACGCTTTTTTTCCATACGCTGGCATTAGGATATTAAACCCTAATGTGGATATCGTGCAATGAAGGCTATATTTCACATTTATACATATCACATAAGTTATCGATTTTCTACTATTTTGCTTAGCCAGATTAAAAGAAGTGTACCGTGCTTTACTCCGGCTTGACAATAACTATATAAAATACGAAGCATCCGCGATTTGTAATCTATCTGTCTAATAAAAATGTATCTGTACAACCACAGGCATGATTCGCGCTACGGATGCAGCGTTTGGCGAAACTGTGTAATGCCGGGCGCAGCCGACATGCTGCGAAGTTCATACTCATATTCAGCCCCCGCTAATGAAAGTCCGAGAATTAAGGACGAAAGATTCAACACTGGAGCCTCTAACTGGGCGCTGGGAGGTCAAAAATACACGCTATGGGAAGGCAATAGTAGGGTGGCAAGTTTGTATGGAGCCTTGTATTGAAAACACGTGCTTACCTTAGTAGTTTTCTTTACCACTTCACTGACTGGTTCGTGACGCTATACAAACTGGCATGTTCTACTTTTTCTGTCTTAGTTAATTACCTTTAGCTATAAGTATCATGGTTACAAGATATTATGTGCCCTTTAAAGACTGTGCCTAAGAAAATTTTGTTAACGAATATTTATATTTAAGCTCCTTATATACTATCTCGGTATTAATATAATAAGCTAATTAAGAGAATCGTAGAATATACAGCTCCATTTTGGGTATGTAAAGCTTCAATACTGTCATATTAAAGGCCCTTATTCATTCCTTTCTCTATGCAGGAGGTGAGCCTTCAGAACTACCTAAAGATTTAGACGGTCATGGCATCTGGGCATCGATTAGTAATAAAGAAGCTTCCCCGCCTTGTGACATGCTTGTGAACTATAATATTGGAGGCAAGAACTTTTTTGCGGTAAGAAAGGAAAGCTATAAATGGCCGTAGGTACACCGCCAAAAACCAAAACGAGTTGGTGGAATTACTGGTACATATGAACTGGATATGTATTAAAATCTGATAAACAATTTCAGAAAGCGATGAAAAATTCTCAAGTACATAAAATACTAAGCGATTACGAAGACTTCAAAGAAAGGCTCGACCACTTGCGGCATGAAAGCCAGTTCAAGTTCAAAATACGAGCAATGATGACCACGCTAACGTGACTGATGTAAAAGCAGCCCACGACGTGTCATCATTCACCATAACGAATGGTAAAATATGTGATGACCCAGCCCAAGAATTTTTCCATTTTTATTTGGATGATGACCCCTGCAAAGTTATGCAGTACACGGATCCTAATCGTCAAAAGGTCATGAAGGTGCTGAAGAAGTCGGAAATGGGCTTGACGAAAGCGAAGGAGGCCATTGCTCCTTGAGAAAATCGGCTTGAAGGTTCTGACGATGCGAGTTCACCGGAAATACAGGACAACTGTTGGGTTTCTTGGATTAACGCCGATAGTCCTCACAGAACTAACAAATATCCACATGTTCATGTAAAATCTGCGTTTTTTTCTACAGTCTAGCTCACGCTTGTCTGCCCTTATCGACATTTTTCAGCTAAGACAACGAACTGCGCAACCGATCTTACTACTCTGCAACCAAAAAGTTTAAGAATGAGCGAGGCGTATAAAATCTATGTTTTTACTGATAGCCTATACCATATCACATAAGAATAAAAATTACTTTAAGTCGACGACGATTAAATTTTATATCCAGCAACTGAGCGCATATGCCATATTCACGAAAATGTTCACGCAAGTTATAAATATAAAAAAATGTGAGCCCGGTGCCAGAATACTGGAAAAGTGTTATATAAGTACTAATAACAAATAGAAAATATACAGGATAAATGTCAAATAAATTAAGGAAGGTTTAATCCGATTGATTAGAGGCGATAGCCTTCAAGGAATCAGATTGTTTTGAAAAGAAGTTTGTTTCTGTGGTCTATATACGAGGCATGGAATGGCTAAGAAACTTCGAACAAAAAAGATGGTATCTAGCTACAAAGAGCCAAGCACACTAAGTTCACTTTTTTTTTACCTTCGCATAGTTATCCAACGATGAGCGTCACAATAGCTGGTGTTTTTTGAAGTGATCACAGTTATAGTTAGGAACATGTATTCACAATGTAGTAAGTACAGGAACTTACGTTCGGTGTGCAGATACTGGTGGCGACGTGAAGCGAGTAAGGCCATTTGTTTGGCTCTAGCTTATTCCTCAGGAGAAGCTGCTCCCGTTATAACATGATACAATTATGTTATAACGGGGCAAATATACGTAATGGTTACAGAAGTTTCCGTTGACACAGTTTGTATCGATAGGTGAAATTCACACACTCTAATAGCCTCGTGGTGGTGAGAGCGGAAATCGTGTTCGCTCCTTTCATCAAAATGTTATAGCATGTCAACAAAAGACAGCTATTGTTATTTATTGTTCCCGTCGTACTAGTGTGTACCTTCACATTGGAGTTGCCGTATCTCAAGCACAAAAATATAGCAGACTGCATCGCTCTAATCCTCATTGATCGGGGCCTTGATACTCTTACGGTGGTACGTTTCTTTAAAAATTTGTAGGCAGTATGTAATAGGTATCGGTTGCGTCCAAATAAAAAAATTAAACACAGCAGTGTTGTTAAATATTTTGCAATGCATTTTGGTACTGTGAGAATCTATTACGCCGAAAATTTGACTGGTTCTTTTTTTTGTTGTTTCAATGTCTGCAAAGGCACATCCATTAAGCAACCGTAGAATATGTTTCTCACAATAACAGCACTTGAACAGCGACTCTCATGTAATTCACGCACGGATGTATACGGGTTCTTATCTTATTATCTGCTAAATACAATCAGAAATACAATATGTCATGTAAACAGCTGTGCGGTGCCATGATTAATACACAACCTAAATCCACAAGCAGAGTGGTAGTATTTATAAGGCACCATTTTTCATATGCCGTGCCATATGGATAGGCAATAATCCTAAACGCCGCAGACCAGCATAATGCTGAAATTTGTTCCGATGCCAGAGCCTACATGGTATCACTGTGCCGAAACATCTGTCGTACTCAACAGGCAGCAATCTTTACACGCAAACCCATTGTCCTTCGCACCGAGAACATGAAATTGACTTAACCGATTAACACAGGGATAAAAGTGAGAAACGCCCTGTGTATCACGCCGCTTTACAGAAAGTGGCGTCACAGGCTCAATCTTGCTTGGATCAGCAAAAAACGTATTTGCGACAGCAACTTGGACTAAATAATAATCCGAAACAATTCAGTAAACGGGTCACATTACCGGTTATCGTGCTTTTTTCCCTTTAGTCGTGGTGCGCAAAACTACAGGACAAGCGTTTGACAAGATGTCGTTGCCATTCCATCGTTTTGTTTGTGAAATGTCATTAAGAATGAATGAAACAACAACGAAAAATGTTGTTGATTAACAGCTACGAAAGAGTAAGCAAAGAGATTCGCGTGAACTTTATGCAGTCGTAGAAGAACGTTGAGTGAAAGAGTGCGACTCAAAGTCAGGCCGCAACGGAGCTCCCTAGGGCGATGATATAACTAGGCAGTTTTAATAGTATCACTATAGTGGTACACCACATTCAAGAAAGCTAAAGTTGTGTCATTAGCATTGTTCTTTGCGTATGGGCTGTTAGTATATGATTGCTCTAGCTTTTAGATGAGTGATGTATCTGCACAGCTGAGATAATAAGAGACGTATAGGGTACAGCTGACATCTGCCATACGGCGTGACCGGCAATAGTATGTTGCCGATTATCGGCCAATCGGCTGCCCATCAGGGTACTTGCTCAGACTTGCTCGATGTCACTCGAGCAGCAACCGCAGCAAATAAGGCTCTCTCTTTGGCAAGTGCTCATTAGTAGAAGCCGGGCACGATTCTACTACTGGAACGTCATTTCGCCTTCGCTAGTTAGTTTTTATTGCACAGAAGACTGATATTAAAGGGCTTGTATTTATTTTTCTTTATTAACAATTAACCTGTCTTGTTGTTTATTTTAACAGTTCAACTAAAATTATGCACTTACCTCGGTTTCGTGGAAGTCACCATTTCCCAATACCTAAAAAAAACGCGCATCTTAGTAAGAACATCGAAACCATTATGTATATGACAAATGATAGAAAACTTAAAAGTCAGCTTGCGATAGTCACACTTATCATTGGTGCCTAACACGCTACAGTACAAAATTGAAATAGAAATAGACAGCCTACACGAGCGATGGTTTGCCTACCATAGTCTACCAAACAGCTTTAGACTACAATATACTAAACAATTCTGCCGTGTTTCAAGCAAATAGTTCCTGTATTAAAATGGCGGTTTGTATGCCTAATGAAGCTAGCCTTACGGCTGGCAGCGCTTGCCGACTCAAATTCTGCTGATGCTTGGTTATTGGGCATCAACCTTGCGTACTTAGCATGTCCGAAAGATTTGCGAAATTAGTTCCGAGTGTACAATCAAGTGGGTCTCAAATTATTTATTTGGCGTAAAATCCCCGTCGATATATTCAAGTGGCTCCTACCGGCAAGAGCCACCATGGAAAAAGCAAGAACTACAATCCGAGAAAGCGGCAATAGTGCGCGACTACTAGTCAATGAGCGCAACGATAAAAAATGCACTAATTTCTTCCGGCGAGATAGTCTTCAACCATCGCGAAAACTTTCTCCTACTTGCATGGTAACAAATTACCTTTGAATGAGCTTCTGTGAGCGACTAGCACGCTCCCACTCTATTTCTCTCTGCAGGCTCTCCTCCAGACACGAAACCCCGTGAGTCATCGGAGAGTGCCCAAGCAATATCTGAGATGACGCTGCATCGCTACCGTGTAGCAATACTAAAGAACACCACGACGCTAGATCGATGTGGACTGAGATCAGAGAAGTAACATGATGAAACTTAGTCCTTCATTGGGATATAGTAGTTGGTCGTTTATATTGGCTATAGCCCCGTTGACGGAAGGTAGCGTTGGGTTTTCAGATGCGACCAACAGAGGAAGCGAAAGGTGTCCAGTGTGTCGATCCCATCGCGTTTTAGTGTGTGGAACCCTATTCTTAGATCTTTCTGATTCGCGGGCAAGATGTTGCCACCACCTCAGCTGGTGCCTTGCCTTCCCTCTTTTCTCTCCATTTCTCGCTGCCGAACTTCAGTGTCCCATTACAATCCATACATAAACTGTTCTTATGACGCTATATAGTCGCCACCCTCCGTCAAGCTCGCGTCGCGCAAATTGACAGAAACGTACATAGAGAAGCTAAGCTACCCTTGCAGACTACCTCCTAACGCTTCCCCTTCGCTTAAACCTGAATTAGTCGCGTATATCAGAGAATTGAAAATCTTTCTTCACTTCATCTAACCTCAAGCTGCCTGTAGCGTAGCGGACCCTGAGACCAAGTTAGTGCCAGTAGGCGCAGGTGTGATCGATGGACTTCTCCGCATCGACCAAGGACAGGAGAGCTTTTTTGCGATTTCAAAAGTGCCGTCACCGAAACTCCCTCACGCTGCGCGGAGTATTACTAAGTGTGTTCAATTCTTGCACATTCTCACATTCATACCTCATGAATTCTATTCCTTATGGAAAACAGAAATGAGCAGCTAAGAAAATTTAAAAAAAGAAGGCTATTTTGTATCAAAAAATTATTACAAAAGGAAAGAAATTACAGAAACATTCTTTACTTGACTGTAAAGTACGTATTCATTTGGTATCTTCTCCCGAGCGACATTTCGTATGGCAGACCAAGATCATTGTGCAAGTTGTTTCTGACGTAGATAAAGCATTCACGCAAGCTAAAAAAAAGCAAAGTAGTAAGTTTCACGGTACGACATTTTTTATAGGATAACCGTTAATTGACATGTCAAATGAGCAGCGCATTTATACGGTAATGATAAATTGTAAAAAATTAACAAAAACTATGCTTTGTAATTTGCTTTATGTCGTGTCTATAAGTTAAAATAAACTAACATCCAATAAATTGATTGGAATATCTGAGCTTCTAAATCTCGATTGACGTTTTATGCAACAGTTTGCCTATCTTTACATTATCCATGAGAACTTTAGCGGTATGAAATTACATTTACCTAGACGAAAGCTAGATTAACAATCAAAACCTCCAGCGATCATATCCGTTTCTATAGTTAAAGTCGACACGTCAGACTTCATCAGCTGGCATAACTCCTCAGCATACAATCGATGCTGCTTCCTATTCGAATTGCTCACTTCCGTTTATGTGCTTACGAATCCCCAAGGCGCCCGCGATAGTTGCCTTGTCATAATCTTAGCACGTGTGGTCGATGTGCGCGTCCATCACACTTGTCGTAACTGCATGGGTGGCACCGAAACCGGTAGAAGCAGCGTTTACAGTTATGAGTGGTACCAGCAGTAGCAGCTGTAGTAATGACCCGGTTTGGGCGCAGCGGTCGTGTCTCGATCTTACGAGCCAATCATTACAAATGGACCCACCAGCTGGCAAAACAGTCCTCTTCAGTCCTCTTCCACCGTTTTGCTAGATTCGCCAATCCAATCGGCTTTGCAGCACATAAGGTAGTGGTCGCCTCCAATGTCGGTTCGGGACCCCGCTACAGTCTTTTTTACTTTTACCCGATCCAATCTTTCATACGGATCCCGATGGCCCCTGACATTGCACCGTGAGTCCGAACGCTATCTGGACTCCGGACAATCCGGAACTTTGCACTTCTGGACTATGTTGCTCATTGACGCCTTGAGACTCGTCTAGAGACGCCTAGCGCCGGATATCGACTGCCCGCAGGTGGAGGTGCAACCGTACTTTAGGGTAGAAAGCTCGACGTGGGTATCCCGTCTACGTAGAAACAAAGGAGAATCATGAGGAGGTATAGACAAAGATCATGAGCGGAACGAAGCGGCACTCGATCGGGTTCTCATTCGGGACTGCCTGTATTATTTCTACCGGTTTCACGACAAGGGGTTTTCGTTGCCACGAGGGATGAGTCCGCCCACAATGCCCCGTGTCTATCCCCAACCCTTGAAGGGGTACCAGACATTTACGTCGCACCAGGCTTCCGTTTGGCCTTCGAGTGCCTGCTATGTGTCCAGTTGGTCGGGAGGACGACCAGTTGTTTTGGCTGTGTATCTCCAGCTGCTCCGGCGTAAGTGGGTGTGTGTTAGTGTATGAGAAAGTGGCAGCTCACTATAACTTTGCGCCTTTCCGTCGTACCCCAAGTCGTGCCATGGCCAGCAAGGTAGTCAGCACAGACGCCGCCGGCCGAGGCAGTAGAACGAAGTAGACAACTGCAACGATTGGTGCTGCTTCTGTTGCCGTTGAAATAAAGGTAAAGAGAATACTAGGTCGTAAAGCGATAGGCCGCTGTGAATATTTATATCGATCTATACGCACACAGGAGCAAACGCGGATACAGACGAATGAGAACGACAAGCAGATGGCCTCTGCGTGCATCGACCAGGGCCCTGTGCACCTTTTTAAATGCATATTTTAGTAATACGCTCAATGTTTCGGAGCGCGCGTTCGTGTGAGCATGGTTTGCATTATATTGCACATGTGAATTTCAATCGTCTGTGATATCGTAGATGTTAGCCACAGAGCGAACTTACTGATTATGTTCCTTCTTTCATTTTATTTTACATTTATAATGGGGCCTACACAATGTTTGTGTACAATAGATCTCTATTATAAATCGAACAAAATAAGAAAAGGATTCGTTTATTGGACAGTTGTAGTGGACGATGTTCATCCCGATTAGATGCTGCATGTTTATTGACGTGTTTATTCCTTAAGCTACCGTAAATTACTTTGTGACATAATTGTAGGCTGTACGCTGTACGCTGAGGGTAGAGCTCTTTCATGGATAACCTATTAAACGGCTATTCTGAAACACACTCAATAGAGCATTATACCTCACCCGGAAATAACGACAAATATTATATGTGTATTAAGAAATAGATCGCGTTTGTCTCCCACACCTATTCTAGAAATTAGTACGTCTAGAATTATGTACGCCTTCTATTTACCATGAGTTTAAAAAGTCCAGTTCTGGTCGATGTGCCCCGATCGAAGCCATTTCTGACCGGTCATAGCCGTTCGCCTGTCTAAAGTCTGGCGTTGCCCATCGTCAGCTAAATTCGATGGCAGCTGTTGGGGTAGCTGGTGGGAAATAGCATCTGCAGAGGGACATCTTTTTTAGTGTTTGCCCTGCACTCGAACGTGTACTCAGGATAGACATTGTGCAGCATGAGGCGAGGCACAGCTGGGACTGTCCAGTATCTGTCCATCATCGTCAATAAACTTCACTTTCTCTACGAAGTCTATGCGGCAAGCAGGAGGCGGGTGAGGTTAAGTGGTGCCATCTCTACGAGCGGCCTAGGTTATGTTGGCTTTCGGGACCGGCCAAGAAGTGCGGCCAGGCATAAATTACCCACGTCGCCGCACCCCAGGAGATGAGTGTGTTTCATAAACGATTACACATACATGACCTGGGTGCATCAGCGGGCAGAGACTGTTTGCGTTATCTACTATATTGTCACCAACGAAACGAGAACGAGGGAGACCTCTTACTAGAGCTGAGAAGAAAAAGAACGAATGCAACATCACAAACAGGCTTTCATCACAAAAGGCCCGAGAATTATCACCTACAATTCGAAGGCAGCTGATAGCTTCGGTTGTTATTCGTGAGAAGACTGTACTATGTTGAAAGATTTCCAAAACTAGACAGATTATAATAGTAAAACATCTAGCTGCATGATAAATCAGATAATCAATCGGAGCGTTGCCCTTATTGGTTACGTTTGTGTTCAGCCTTACCAATGTCTACGCTTGGATGCTACGATTGGCACAAGTTTCTTTCGTTTACCCCAACTTCTGAAAAGCCTCTCCCTTCTAGCATACCTTGAAACGTAAGGAACCAAACGCCATAAAAGCACCTAAATCCTTAATAAACAACTACATGTCAAAAAGTAAATTCCGTCAAAATACTCAATACATGAAGACACTTCATCTTAATTAATAAACAGACCGTTTACGATGGCTGCACAGCCTTTTCCGATATATTATATTACCTCCAACAGTGAAATTGATGTTTGTAAATTCTTTGATCTTATTAGAACAGGAACTTCTAATTCGTTACAAAGTCTTATCCTTCTAAACCATCGTATTAATTTTTACACCTATAGGGAAAGTTATCTACCAAAACTTAATCTCATCCTTTGTGTCCTTTTGCGGCCCGTACGCTCCTAGGGAGTTTCGTGGCCTAGATATCCACTGCATTTCATTTCCACTGCATTTTATTCACACTACATCTCATCCCGGAAAATTTTACTTCACTTATTAGTTAAATCTACTTTCCACTTTATTTTATCCTTGTTATATCATATTTCCGGCTCTATTCCGTCGCATTTTGTATTCTATTGTCTAACCTCATTGGACGTTCTAATTATACTTCCATCTATTATTACAGAGTTTATAGGATCAAAAACCACTTAACTTGTTAAAAGGACACTATTCCATGTACGGAGCTAAAAATAACTCTAAATTCTATTAAAAAGGTAGCAGAACTTCAAAGTAAATATTTTGTTATGGTGAATGTCGTTAACATGAAAAATATTGCTTCATCAGGGAGATAGCTTTTAATAATACAGGGACTAAAACTGGTTTCGTGGTTTCGGCGCTAGGGGCCATTTTAGGTTGGGGTAAAGCGATTTCTTCGGTATTTTGCTTTACATCATTGGCCCTTGAGACGCTTTGAAACGGACCGGGACCTTAGTAGACCTAAAATACATTCCCTTACAATGAAAAATAATGAACAAACTGCTTCAGTTCGTCGAGTCGACTACCGGATCATCTCGTCGTCTTTCATCTTGGCCTTATCCTCTACGTACTATTATATCAATAATGGACTCCATTACATGTCGTATCATACTTTACCGCACAGGTTTATACTCCATTCAATCCTGTACCCTATCAGATAACCCTCCTATACCCCATCGTATCCTACGCTATACTGTTACCCCATCCCACCTATTATTAGCCCATCCGCTACCCCATATTTTAACTCAACCCGGCTTTTAAACCTATCCCGTGTATTTCTCCTTTTCATTTCATGCCCCATCATATTCCCCAAAATAATTACCGCTCCATCTCATACTTCATTGTATCTCCCACTCTATTTACCTCGTTAAGTCATACCCATCTTAAACCCCGTCCTTTCTCTGCTTCATCTAATATCCAATTTTATCCGTCACTCTATCTTATCCTTAACGCCACCTTATCCCGTGCCAAAAATCCTGCAAATCCTGGCGCTAAACGTTGCACCAGCCTATTCAGGCTTCTGGGTTGCTAAGGAACAAAGGTAATTCTTTTAATAATTAGTTATGTACCCAAAGATGGTCAAATCTTTGCATAGAGGTCTCTTTAGACAATACTGAAACATGGGTGACTGATGGGAGAGCAAAATTAACATTAGCCCCTGGTTTCTGCAAAAGCCGAATAAACGGAACGATAAAAAATCAAAGATTTATCATCTTCTTTCTAACTAGAAGACGCCTCACCCAAAAACATTATTATTTCCAAATACGAAACGATTCATAAAATAAGTAGTTTGAGTAACTTCTTAATAAAGGGAGTGAAGATCGATACCTTTACATGCGCGCAGATTTACTGGCTTGGCTTATTTTAATTCATGGACTCGTCATATGGGACTATGCGTAATCTCGTAGATATTTTAAACGCGACTTCGCGGTAGTTTTTCAACGGTACTAACATTTCGACACAAAATCTGTATTACTAAGTGATTTTCTATAGACGGGGTAAGGGATCTGATATCTGCTTGCACTGGAAAGGCTCCGGCTTTGAAGTTATATGCATTTGCTGTTTATACTTCGATTTATTTATTTCCTGCTTATTCCTATAGCAGGTATGCGTTAATCACTTGTTAATGTTGTCTGTTGCCTGGAGTCGATGAAAAACTATTTTGCCAATCGGTTCGACTCCCACTGGAGAGATATATTTTTCCGGTTGTTTGGTCCTAGACGGAAGAGTGCTAGACGGGTTATCAAAACCCTCTTTCTTCAAGAAAAAACATTGAGTAGATGTTGCGTTATTTTTAACGGCTACTTAAGGACTTGAAAGGGCAGCAACTCGAATATCTGGGGCTGCTCGAAACATGTGTGCAACAAAACAGGCTTATGTTTAGCGTTGTTACATGAATAGCACAATGAAATTAACTCGGTAACAGCTTTGCACATATAGGATATGAAGGTGTCTTTTAGGGGGCTTCTTCGACGCCGTATGTGCGGGGCTAGATTGAAAGCCAAAGCGTTCGGTTTCTGACTCCAGCCACCAGTACCAGATTGACAAAATTCGCCTGTCACGCAGTAAACGGCTGGCATCCGCGCGAACTGGCGAGGTCAGGAACAGTTTTTCTAGCGCAGAGCGCTTGGTTCATTGAAGAGAGGGGGTAAAGCAGTTACCCGTCTGCACAGTTCTGATTCCGTACTGATTTTCGCCGGCAGACAGACAGTTGTTTTCCTTCTCATTCAACTTTCCGTTTTGCCCATCTTTGCCTCTGGCAGACGCGTATTGATCTCTTGTGGATTCACAATGTTCGAGTGATGAAAGGGCGCTGAGAAGGCGAACTATGTTGGATGACAAGCGACTACGAGCGGAGGCTAAGAACGACAGGGAACCCGAATTCGTCTGATGATATGGGGGAAAACAACCTGCCACGACAAGTGTGTAGAACATAGAGCCAGGACGCGCGCCCTTGGGCTCTCGTCTGCACGGATGGAAAATGCGAATGAGCGGAAGAAAACTAGCTGTCAGCAACGAGCCAGTGAGTCGCCCCGTTGCTTAGAGAGCACAATAAATATGATAGAAAAGGAAGATCTGGTAGAGGAAAAGGATGGTATATACATAGATTATGCAGAGAGCTCACTCGGAATGTTAAATATACGTCTATCAGCTTTATCGTACATTAATGGAAAGGAGCAATCGGGTTCGTTAGACATTGCAGCAGTAGCCTAGTCTACGAATTAATTTCCATCTTTCTAATTGTCTTGACGTGTTTTTCTACGCGAGAGCGCTATACTTCAGCACGATGCATGAGCTCAGGAATTATAAATTTTTTAATTAAATATCTAGAATCTAGCTGGTTCAGAATAAAAGCATGAAATATTGTGTCGATAATTAAGTTGATAGTCTGTCCAGTTTTAGCGATAGGAAAAGTGGAATTAAAACGGGAGCTCATAACTCCCATGTCCCGATGATTGTCTACTATAGGGATTTTTCTATGCATATTTTATTATTTTTTAATGTTTTATAGTTGCACACTTGAAATGATTTACAAGCGAAATACACATGTACAAAATAATAATGGACCAAAGACGGAATCTGCGGAATCTCTAGTTTATAGAAGGCTCCCTGGGCTCCTAAATACAACCACTCCTGTTTATACTGAAAAAGCCTATTCCTGAAGCAGTTTTCAGCCCATTGCAATGACTTTTCATTGGTACCTACATTCTTAGTCTTGTACAATAGCAATTTGTGACTAACCCTATGGAGCATCATTGGATAATTGAAATATGCACATAGTTGTCTAAAGCGGACTTTTTTTAAAGACGGGTGTGACTGTAATCCTTTTCGTAAAAGTGGAAGAAAATGATAAGAGTGGTTAGGCAAAATAATCAGCAAGCTTGTTTTAGAATAAAATGAAATATTATCTGGCGTTTTAGTGAAGTTGACCATCAGGAACCGAAACTTTTCAGCAACGCAATCGCGAACTATAAAACGAAAATAATGGAAGATTCAGTATGAAGCCCATTAAACAATGAGAAAAGAGCATTACAATACCAAAAAGAAAAACGATACGAATTCCTTGGCTTTTTTTGGCTCACAAGATATGAAGCGATCATCACTAAGGCGATAACTTGTCATCTCCTTTCGTCATTTCGACGCAGTTTTTTCTTAACATATCTTCAAAATTGCTCGATGTCCAAAGCTAGTTTATAATCAACTTAAAACCTGTGAGGTGCTCTTTGAAGCCTAGCCCCAACGGAATATTCGTACAAAGATCCAGCTGAACTCTTAACGTTTCTATATAGGTGTTTGGAGACTGTGTGATCCAGTATTTATTTTTTATGTTTGAGAACAAATAAAAGAATTAGCATAATATCGTGTAAGTGCGTATTATAAAGCATAAACGAATGTAAGTGTCACTTCACCCGTGAAGCCATACAATTACTAGCTATACAAATACGCAGTGGTGGAAACATAAGAACCTTCGTTAAAGCTGAAATATTGTCGCCGCTTTTCACATTTGACTTCATTCGTCACAGAACGACAAACATCGTACACGTTTACTCACTACTGTAGAGATTACGTCTAAGCGTCTCTACAATAGCCGAATGAACCGGGTCTCATAGTCAGTAGCGACCTTCCTACGAACAAACCTTCCCAGCCAGCTATAGCGGTGCCCTTTGTTCGATAGAGCGAGAGGAAAGAGTATTCTCCCGCTCCATCATCAGGGGGGTCAACCGAGGCAGTCCGCCGAGTGCCTATCATCAATGATAACAACCAATTCCCTCAGCTTTCTTCGAAATAAAGAAGAGTCCCGGATATCTGAGATGGCTTAAAGCAGTGTCGATTCCTTTGTTATGGAAAGGAACAAAACTACCCTAAAGACGAGAGAAGAGCCGATACACATCGTCTTTTTTCACATACGACCCAGCGCTTTGTTCTCGCTTGACTTCAAGTATTTTCCTAGTAACCCACCTCTCCCACCCGGTTTAGTTTTGGAAATCCTTTTACCTATGTATGTGGAGGGGGTTCATATCTAGACGATATATGTAAACGGTAGAAGCGGTAAACGGTAGGTAATGATTGGCAAATTTGAGGACTCGACCTGGAAGTACTTTTATATGCAATTACAGTTCACGCCTCTGGCATACCAACTGTGTGTGCCCCCATTTTGAATTGCAATTTAAGTTTGAGTTTAGTAGAAATGAATGTCAAATTTAATTTCACGTGCGAAAAATACACATTTGTTTAGACGAAATGGTCAGTTGGCACTAATACCGGAAGAGTAATGCAGAAGCAATTATAAAGAATAGACCCCTTTAAACAGAAATGCTTTGAGAGATTACTCTTGTTATTTGATCTGGTTGTGTCGAAATAAACCTTTGTTCGTCGAGCTTTTGATATAGCTAGTGGGAACGAGATGCTTTTGGGTTAGAGATGACCCTAATCGAAACCAGGAGAAAAACCGATACAGTCAAACGGTATGAAAGAAGGCGCATTTTGACTATGTAAACTAATATTGAAAAAGTCTAAAGTCTCATCCCCTCAAAAGACTCTGCATCCAAACTTACTCATTTTTATCTTTTAGTATGTCTTATTAAGTATGGTATCGTAGTGAATATATCAGTATGTTCAATGCACGCACATTTTCCAACTTGTCTAGGAAGATCCGGGACCAGCAGAAAGTATCCGGCTGCTCCTTTTCCCATGTGCACGTTTTGGGAAAAGCGATTGACGTATAATCTTAGAGCAAAATGAAAACGGGCGGAAAAAGGTAAAGGTAGTAGGGTACCTTCTAAAAAAAAACTAGAACAGCAATTTCGAGAGACGAGAGACGTCGCGGGTTCAAGGGCGGTAGCGGTTAATTCCTAAAACGAAATGAAAACTTGGTCATATTCTCCGAGATCTCTCCTTCGCGCTTCGCATCTCATCGCCGGTGGTTCTTTTTGCTTGCTTCTTCGTCAATCTTGTTTTTTCATAAGGGCCGCGAAGTGGGTTCTACGCATGTGTTTGTATATATCTATATAATTTTTTTAATCAACAATAGAGATAAAACCATGCGAAGACGTACGGGCTCGAGAAACAAATAAGGGAGGCAGCCATGGACCCTGGATCGTCGGAAACAACTAAGGCATGCGAGTTCAACTTCTGACGTAGAAGCTCGGGCCGTTAAGACCCACTTTAAAGGTGAATGAATAATGTTGGTTGGGGTGACTTATCGGTAGTATAAATAATAAAAGTATTCCATCACTGGCGGCGGCCCTGCAGCGGCCTCTATTTGCGATACTAGTGCACTGCGTACACTTTTTTTGTCGATGAGTCGGTCGGCACTGCAATCCTGAGTTTTCGAGCGGGGGCAGAAGGTAAAGACCAGAGCGCTGGTAAAAAGAACCGGCGGGAATCCCATTGGCCAAATTGGTTCCCCTTAGAAAGTAGGGCAGTGCAAGGCGCCGGGGCGAGACTAGACCCGAAGGGACCGAAGCGAGAACGAAACTGGCGCCGAAAGAGGTCAAGGCCCCCTCTTGACTTTGGCCACTGTTTAGGTAGTTGTTACGTTTTGCTGTCACTGTCGGGAGATAGTAGAGGTAAGAGGGGAAAGAGGGATGACGAGCGAAATAAATATGTCCTGAGGAGGGGCAAAGGGCAAGTTTTGTGTGGCTACGCAGGACTCACCTATGGCCCGGATAAAAATTGCCGGAAGAGGTCGACAGGGCGCAAACCCGACGACGAAGAATCAACGTGGAATTGAAGCTAAACAAGAAACCGGCGGTGAATCAAGAAGATTGAGAGTGACTGAGAAATCGAGTTACCACAGCGATCGTCAGTCTTAATGAACAGACGAATGAATCATGCCAAGATGGACACTAGACGTAGAACGCGTGATATACCAATATATGGAGTTAAGGCGTAATACAAACGGAATACCAGCAAACACACATAGAATAGTTGCGTTCACCACCGTATGTAGTTACGCAAAGATACAGGATTAGTTGAATGGAGCGAACTGTCCAAGTGTGCTCATTTTATGAAGCTTTACCATTTAACGCAGTCGAGCTATTTTAAAACGTTTTTGGTTAATTGTTATTAATGGATTAATTGATATGGCATTTTCCTAAGAACTAAGATCTCTTATTTAAATCTGCTTTGCGTATCAATTCCTAGAAGTTCCCTAGTTGTGAAGGGATTCGTTCCATGGTGTACGCATCGAAACGGTTACTTAAACGCCAAAGGGAACTGCACGAATTAGCTATGACATATTGACAGGAAGTTTATACGAGTTTGTATCGGGTGATCCAAAAGTAATGTCATGATTTTAAACATTTATAAAGTCACCATGAGAATTTGCATCGTGTGACGCTTGTGGTTGGTAATTTTTTTGGTTTGTGTAATTTTTTATCCGGGCTGGCTTTAAAATAATGCACACAATCTGGAATATGAGTGAAAAACTTCGGTAAAAATCACGCACTTCTTAGATTACTATGCAAAATATTATGTAAACGTCTCTATCTTTTTTGCTAGTTTCGACGTAAATGATTCCTGGTTTGGAAATTTCCTTCAACTTTGGCCAATTTTAATTCCAAGAAAGGCACAAATGAGTAGAATTATTGCCTCTAGAGTAAGGGAACTACTCACATGATTAACAAGCATATCTTTCCCTCTAGTATGCGTAACAGTTTGGCTGAGAATACCTTTATGACCAAAAATTTGAATTACCGTATGCATGTTTCCCCCGCTCCGCTACTCTGACACACCACGAGTGCCAGCAGGCATATGTATTCGAAGTACTGAAATATTTTGGGCCGCTGACAAAAAGCTTTCCTCATCACCAGGATCGCAACCAGACACCATCAAACCTCGCGCCTCACTCAAGTGCTCCAGCGTACCAGCAGGAAGAAACGAGTTAAAATCAAACACAAAGCGGGATAGATAACGTAGCAGTCAGTGAGCGCTTGGCGATACGTCGATAGACATACTCCTCACCTACTCGCACTCTTACATGCGTTCTCTGAAGCCTACCGAATTCTTTTAGTGATGCTTGGTTGGAAGTCCTGGTCGGCCCGCTATCCTGGATGACAAGCCGCCCTTCCTGCGTTCGCCAAAAACGGCGTGGCAACAATCGTCCATCCGTCTTACATCCGCCATAGCGCAGACACGGAACCATCGACAGAAGAGCAAAGCAAATACGGGGGAAAACAAAACAGGGTCAGAAACTGGGGTGGGGATGGCGCTGCTGGCAGTGGCTAGCATCCCAATCGGTGAACGCAATGGATGAAAACGTGAAGCTCTCCATGTTGAAGCGGAAATCAGTGGAAATGGCCAGAAGGGTAACCAGTCGCGCTGATTGGCTCCAGTCACTGGCGAAGTTGCCGAGACGGTAGAACTGGTCGACTGTTGTGCTCGTTGAAACAGCCGACGTCGGATAGACGCCGGAACAACGATAGCTCTGCTTTCTCCCCTCAACTCTCCTGTACGTCCTCCTCTTTGTTAGACCTTCTGTTGTTGGCACAATCTCTTTTTCTCCTGTGACGTTCTGTCATGGTGACAAACCTCTGCAAGTGGGATCAATCTGGGACTGACAAGATTTTTTTGGAAATGTTACTTTTGCTAGTGCGAAGGCAAATAGCGGAGCTTAAATAAAGGGCGTTCAGTAGAGGTGCGGCTGAGCAACACCAGCTGAAAATAATCTAATATTGTCGGCTAGACTTTTCTTTGCACAAAGGAAAATTTAACGTTCAACGAGACCTTCATTCGCTACTTAATGATAGTAGATCCTGCATTCGACCATAACTGTACTAGGTATTGCGAAGAAATCATACGCGTTGGGCAGAGAGCCAAATAAATATTGTAATAAATTTTTTTTTTATGATTACATATTCAACCGGTGTATAACTGATGTGCTGAACCTTAAGGCTAAAGTAGTAATTGCTTGTTTCTCAAACGCTAAGGTCAGATTTACATACCCATTTGCAGATATTTAAGTAAGAGCATGCCTCTAAACGTTTTCAAGTATACGACGGCTATTTTACGTGTGTCGGGTGTAGTGATAAGACAAGAAATAGGATTGCAGTCATACTTAATCGGCAGACATCCAGCCTCAACCTGTCAACCCAGCTTTTTTCCAGCCAGCCCAAAGTCTAAATTAATATTTTCCAAGATTAACTTTCCTCCCTACTAGGAATATTTCCGGTCCTCCCTTCGGTAGGAACCAGGTAATCAACCGCCACGAATGGCCTAATCTTCGGTGTCTGACCGCCTTTCCTCGCTTTCCTCTGCTCCGTTTAAAGCGCTTGACTGGAGTTGTCCGTTGAAACCGAATGAAAAATATTTATTTCTTATTGAAGGCTTGTAGGGTCGCTACTTGATCCAGCGTTGATAAGTAACTGCGGTGCCTTGGCTCGGTAATAGTCCAAGAAGGTGACACCATTAGTAGCCAGGAAGGAGTGCTCGCCGAGAGCGAGGTCACCGGTACACGCCTGCGTGTGTGTAAACGACGAAGGTTTGCTGGACCCCTGTAGAAGATTTGCTCATTCCAACTACTGAGCCGATTCTCGACGACTCTCTTAATCCAACGCGTCTTGCACGAGCTGTTAGCCTCGTTCCCAACCGGCGCAGGGCTTCGCTAGGGAAACTAACGATATCAAACGGCGGTTTTGCACTGCTCGCCCTCCGTGTCATCTATCCGCACCACTCGCTAAGAGCGCGCGCCTTAGAGGCGACCCAGCTACGTTCTACACCAGTGCCGCCCCCACTATCGAGATATCAAAGGGAGCCGAGGGCGCGAATCGTAGTAATTCTGTGTTTAGAGCTAAATTGCTCAATGACAGGGAAACAGAATGGTCACCGGTGCAGTCTTTACACCCGAACCTCCTTGCGATTGAAGGCGAGTTTTTTTTCGGGGTGGCCGCAGTACTCGTTTGCTGGTCGAGTAGCGCGACGCTGTCCTTATTCCTAGGTCCGCCGCCGTCGGAAAGCGATTAGTTCCCGGACGAAAAGCACAGCAAGTCCCAGTTCTCCAGAAGACGAAGAAAGTAAAAGCGGAGTCCTATGCAGAGCGATTCGACGATCGTCAGCGAGGGTTCTCCAGTAAGGAGACACGCATTACCGCATGAAAAGCGACAACAGCAGATTTCATCTCACGCTCTGTCGTGGCACGGTTCATTGGCGTGATTCTGAAGAGAGCCAGCACAACCATTGACATCGGCCCCCATTGAACAGAGCTTTACGTCCACCTTCCGTCTGAGAGAAGAAAATGAGAGGCAAAGAAGAAAGGCAATTAGTTTGGATGCGATTTAAATTCAGGTGACAAACCTCAGCCCCGATTTCCCTCATGACTGTTTCAAGCCATTTCTGCTTATCAACCACTCTCATTTTGTAACAGTCAGAACCCTTATTCACCTTGCAAGCAACTTTATTTATAGATATAATAATTCGCCGAGGGATTATACCGCCGAAGACATCAAGTGATTTTTTCGGAGCTCTACAAGGGAAAAAATTTGCCATACAATGCAAAGTGCTTCCAATGCTAGCACTTCGTGGTTGCGATATATGTAGCAGCTGCTTTAATATTCCAACAAGTTTGACGAGTTGATCTGCGCAAATATTTGTTCTGCGCGGCCCAGCGAGCCTTACGACGATAATATGACGTTGCATCCAGGTATGCAGAATCGATATTCATACAGAATTCTAAGCTGCGTTAACTGGACGTAATTAATTTTTAGTAAGCATAACGACGACAGACTATGTTTCAATTTTTAGTTTTGCACAGCTCAAGTTTTCTTAGCTTACATTTGTAATCTAACTGCTTCTGCTCCCTGCGCCCATAATGTCCGCAACATAAACCGGCGATTATCAACCTTTGTTGTCATACTCACCTCTAGGGGCACCCTCTCTACGCACTTTCGTACAAGATTAAGCTGGCGCATGAAACCTAGTACGCCGATACGGTCGAAACGCAGCGGCTGTCCCAAAAAAAAACCGGCCAACCACCTCCAAACTTGATGTAGTCCAGCGAGTAATGGCACGGAAATAAACCTGCTTAGTCAAGCAGATGAGTTCGTAAGCCGAAAAAGAGCAAGGAACGCTTCGAAATATAAAAAAAGAGGAAGTGAGAATATCGTACGAGAGGTTGGGGGTCGTGGACGCTCGCATAGAGGAACTTGGTCTGCTGTTCACGTAACATTCACTTTCAAAAGCGGACTCTAATACAGTCTATAAACTTTTCACATTTGAGATTCGACTTGTTCATTGTTATACGCGTCGTGCTACAACGAATCCACATTGGAACGATGTGCCCCTCAAGCAGTTAGTTTGAGAAAAACTGTCTCGTGTAGACATGCAATAGTGACAATCAATGACTTGTATTATTATGTGCAACCTTTCGTTGCAACATTTCGTATAGTGAGATATTTCAGTACTTGCTGAAGCGCGCGCGTACCAACGCATTCAACGTAGAATTCTCTAATGCGTTGCATAAGCGTCTACTTGGTTTACCAGATTGAGCTGTTTTGTCCGCCGCTCAGTTAATTATTATTGTTCTTGATATGTGTGTGTACGTGAAAATTTATTGAACAGCTGTACAGGACACTATTATTTTTCCGATTTCTGTTGGAGCTGTTCGGATATTAGCAATAGGAATCGCAAAAATGGCCACTTAGCCTCTTAATACGTTGTCGGCCACATAGCCGTTTATATTTTCTTACTAGCAGTCCTATACTCGCTGCAGTGTAGGATTGATGCTCTAGCTCTAACGCTGTTCCCGTGTGTCGTGGAGCTCCTCCTGGACTGTTACGGTCGTCGGGCAGTTTTAGCTGGCGCTGGGACCGACTCTAACCGCTGCTGACGCCGCGCCTTCAAGTTAAAGCAATAAAGACAACGACCGTGCCTTGAGTCGCGACCGTGGTCATGTTCTCCTGGGGCGCAACCTAGCCGCGGACAGCAGCCGCTTTCGTCACCACTCCTCCCCACCAGTTCACCTTATTTTGTGTCGCCTGAACAGACCCACCTTGTCTCTCCCCTCATCCTCCTAAACCTAGTCGGCTCTCAGACTCTCGAGTCTCTACTTTCAGAGCACTTGGTGTCGTCCAGAATACTAAAAGGAGTGACAGCAACTCCTCTCGACTGTGCTACGAGGACGGGAAAAAGAACGGGGCACAGGATAGGGAAGTCGGGTCCACGAGCAGGGAAAACTAGTAGCTCTACAATATTTTTTTGCCGAACGAGTTTACATCTTATAAGTCGACGATATAGAGGGGATCGCCGTGTGACCAATCAGAATTCTGTGCGATTCTAGATAGAGTCAATACAGACAGAGGAAACAGGTATAGTTGAAAAAATTGTAACACTTAAGGTAGCAAAATTATTTCGATACAGGCTGCCGTGTAAGGTGTTGAGGCTTTTTGTGCGACTTGTTCTCTTTGTTTTGTAGACATAGAACAGGATTTAGGGTCACTCTCGACGCAACCTTTCTCGTCGCGATCCTACAAAGAAGATCAAGGCTAAGGCACCGACTTTTAAGACTTGAGAAAGAGCCATCTATGATGTAACACAGCCTGGCGGGCTTGAATGCATCATCACCTGAAGATAAATAATAAAGTTTTAAGCCACGCACGGCTGTAGCGCTTGCGAAAAGTTCTAAACTGTCGCCGTATCGCTTATTATGGACTTTCTAAGCTCAGTAACGAAACAATCACACGATTACGGGCGGTTGTTAAAAATTGATGTTAGAGTTGCGCTGAGCAATCCGATGCGACGCGCGTTGCAGGCGCAAGTCGAACGTGGTCGTACACGTCACGCGAGGCTGTCCCAGTAAAATTCTTTTAAAGCTAAATAAACAAAGAGCACGAATTCTATTACGACGGACAGCAGGATGATGCCGACCACATTGAACCGGCTATGAATTTTGGATGTGTCAATTCGTGTACAGATGCTTTGATCATTCTAGAAACAGGTTTCTAGACACAGCAAGAAAGCCGCTTTCTTGTTTTTTTTTATTAAAATTGATCAATGCGCAAAAAAACAACTGAGCAATAGCTTAGTGCCAGAAGTTATTGGTCGATGAGTCGAACGGTTGTGTTTGAAATCAGAGGCGTCAACAAGCACAAACAACAAAAAAACTGAGTATTAGACTTTGAACGAAAATGACCAATGTGCCGCAAGCAGTACTTGCTCATTTTCACTCAGGGTAGGTTGTTGTTGGCGGTGATAACATGCATTCTAATCGTGGATCGATTTTCCGCTATAAATACACCTAGCAAAAGGAGACACGAAGGCGCTGCTACACGTTTATTTAGTACTATAACATTCCATAAGGGCGATCGTTGGCCATATATATCGGACAGCCAATTGTGGCCGCCTTATAAACAGAACACAATGATAAATCAATTGTAATGGCAGAGTATGGTGGCATTCTCTCTCGTAGTCGATGTGGTTCTCCCTTAGTCGTTTATCGCTTTGTCGAGTTGTCTCACAAAAATGTCCTCCTCCCTTTCACACTGTTCAAACTGTGTGCACGCCTAGGCTAGCTGCTGACTTCACTCGTGGTGAAAAGCAGCCTTGTGTAGCGCTTTGAGAAGAGTGTTAAGCGCATTTCCACATCTCGATTTCTGCCACGCTCCGATTATCTCACGAAGCGTCGCAGATCTCGATTTCCGCACACAGACTGCTGCACTCTGGCTGATGCCGCCCGCCGCCGCCGCCGTCGATTATTTCCTCCTTCATATTTTCGCCTGCTTTTTCCCGAGTGAAGCCCTACGTTGAGGGCAACCAAAAGATCCCACTCATGCCCTTGTGTCTCTTAACTTTTTCGCTAATCCTCGTCGTTATGACTACGCTTTTCTAGCTTCCACCGGGGTCGCAGCCCCCGAATGGCCGAACATAGCGATTACGACCGTGTTTCAACCTGTCCCATCCTCCTAGGACTCCCTAGCAAACGCATTCGAAGTAGCATCACGCGGCCGTATAACTCGGTACCAGAGTACGCCACCACCAGACCCACCACCACCAGACCCACCACCATCCCGGCTCGCCACCATCTGAAAGTGTTCGTTTTTGTCCACACGTCTAAACCCCGTAGAAAATATATCCCTGCATCGAATTTGTTGATCCTTTGTCGTCCGATTGCTCCGTCTGCTATGAAGTCCGACCACGATGTCGGGCTAGCAGCATCCAGCCTATAAGACCGCCATCCAGTGAACGATATTCCCCTTAAGCGTTGTAGTGGTAATTCCTATAGGTGGCTAGATTCCATCGTCTAGTAGGAGGGACCGAATAAGAGGCTTGTGACGGGTATCCTTTGCAGATCGGCCACTCCTGCGTGGACGACCTCTCGATACTAGCCATCGGTCGGCGTTGTCTCTTGGACCGACCCGGTCACACAACGATGTACTACTACCATTGGCGTTATGTGACGATTCTATGACGGTGTAGGTAAAGGTTCTCCGAAGAAAAAAAAAAGCATATGAACAAAGCTATGGTGTTATTGCGCTCTCTCGTCGATGTCGCCGGTTCAGGGTAGCACGACCGAGGGAACAATCGCTACGTCATTTGGGATCACCCCGTCGCGTCGAGCTTTGTTCGGGCTCTTTATCTGGCGATGTTTGGCTGCTGCGCACCGTTAGGCAGTGTTTCGCGGTTGGCATGAGCTGCATAGGTTTTGTTCCTGTTGTGGAACGGGCACTAGCCAAAGGCCGACCCAGTGGCTTGTTCCCCTAACAACGTGCCGTCTTCTCGGCTTCCATCTCTTTATCCAATAATACCGCCGATCCGTCTTAGGGGGCTACCAACGCCCCTAAGGGGGCGTTCGTTTAACTACCTCATCCCATTCTTTTATCGATTGGGCCTTGCGTGCTCAACAAATCGCCAGCCTGTCCACCACGCCCCGATGGTCAAAATCGAAAACGCTGAAATCGAAGATCACGGTCATGTGAATTAGGTGCCACATATTCTCTTAAATGTAAACAACATCGACTCAACTATAAACAATGATCAAACAATGCCGATCGTCAAGTGGGCACCTCGAAAGTCTGAACATTTTAGCAATACCCCCCCATTCGGCTGTAGCCGCACTCAGCTTTCATAGTAAGACATACACAATCGAAAGCTTAAATTGCGCTATAGTCTATTTAGGACTAATGTTCGTTAAGGTTCTAGTATTAATGTTCGTTAAGGTTCTAGTATTAGTGTTCGTTAAGGTTCGTTCGATGACTAGAGCATAGTCCTTCGGCGGTCGAGCGATGCCAACACGGGTGATGCAGTTTAAGGCGTTTTAGGTCAACATTTTCCAGATATCACCCAGTTAACTAATATATGTCTAGGATAGGAAGACGAATGTTTACTCAAGTTTTGAAGTGCAGTTGCCTTTGTTGGCCTTGTTCGAATTTTCGGCATGATTCCGCGAATTCCTGGCGCGTCATCATTATCAATAGCAACACAAATGGCGGTGACAGCAACATTGCCAACAAAAACTGCCAAGCTCAGCTACTTCGCAGGCGGCATCGACACTCGTTAAGACGATTTTAAAATTCGATTCTAGACTCAGAGCATGCGTCCGTGTTGTGTACATGTTGACGTCAGAAAGGTCAGTGAAGGTCCTCCTTTGTTTTCATCCGTAGACCTTCTACATGGAAGGCAAATCCCCAAAATACTGTCACACATATTTTTTTTGTCACACGATCCGACCTCTGTATGAGTACATACGTGAATGGCTCGTACCTTCATGCCTTCATACGTTCACCTGCTGTTTATTGCCTGTCTTATTGGCGCTTCATTCCAAACGGGCCTTCAAGACCTTGTCCTAGCCAGCGCAATGAAATATCGCAATAAAATTGTGCAATGAAATACAGCGCATTCGCTCGAATTCGCCAGTGGCCAACTAACTTTTGTGCTTGTGCGTTTGTGCTTGTTCCCCTACTCTGTCTAGACTTTTGTTGAATGCCATAGATACGGTGCCAGACGGACATAAATACTTGCCACCCACGACGAGTAAGTAATTCTGCTACTTTTGCATACGGCCGCCGAGACCTGCTCGGAAGTCAATAGTCTCTTCTCTGTTTCGAAGGGCCTCAGATACAATAACTCTCTCTAAATAATTCTAGATCTAGAAATGAAGCAACGCGTTAATGTTTCGCAGCTCTCAGCGTTTTCCCGTCAAATTCTCTACGAGACGCTCTCATTTGACCTCACGTCGTTCCTTCGATGTACCATTACACCTACTCTGATTTATGCTTCAATCTTCAATCATAAACGCTAATCATCACTGCGTTTCGGTTGACTTAACGTGATAGGTTCGTTTGCAGGACATTTCGTGACGCGTAGCTTCTTGGCTTCGGGCTTCCTGCTTGTGACGCCCTTTATCGACTCTCCCTACATTGATTGGCCAGTCCCGTGTCGAATATTTGTCACTTTGTTTCGACACTCAACGGTGCATCCGACTTCAGGAAGTGCAGCCCAGTCTTAACATGAGCAGGCATCGTCCTAGCGACCTCTGGCCGATGATCGACACCTGCGTACTTATGCAACTGCACACGTCTACACCTTCGATTGTTCCCGGCAGTCATCGTCCAAAGCAGCGATGGCCGGGGAAAGCGACAGTCCGACAGTATCAGGAAGGACCATAAGAAGGACGCATGCTTAAAACGACAATACAGCGCAGGCATCGAAGGTGACCAAAAGAAGGCCCAAGTCATGTTACGCAGAGGTGAAATATGCACCCTCCTTGGTAGGACAGGCAGAAAGAAGTTCACGGAGATAACAGGGACCGTGGTCCTTTGTGGCCTCTAAGAGACCGCCCCGGGAGGCTCGAGAGGTGTGGACATCCGCGTTATCCCCAGTCGCGACTTTTCCTCTCTCTCCTGGCCCCCTTCCTCGCTCTCTCTCTCTCTCTGAGAACCGGCCCTATGTGCCTGTCTACCTTCTTCGTTTCTACTGAATACCTCCTGTATATATATATATATATATGTGTGTGTGTGTCTTATAACGCGTCGGAGGCACACTGGAATCAGAGGACGAAAAAATGTTCTTGCTCTTTCTCCCTGTTTATCTCTTTCTACGCGTAGGTATCCAGCTAGTCCCACAACATCCTTCGGGGTCTTCCGCCCCACAACAGCACCGCGCACATTTTCCCACAGCGCTTCGATCTGTCTATCTCTGCTGTAGAACCAGCTGGAGGCCAATTGAAATTCCATGAGAAGGAATGGTGGCGCGTATGCGGCCAACGACGTAAGTCGCGGAGGATGTGTAGAGCGAAAGGTGGTATGGTTCTATTGTTGAGTGGGTGCACGGCCACTCAGTACTGTCCTTGGTCGTCTCCAGAGAAGCGGAATTCCCTAAAAAAGCCGTAGAATGAGTGGCGCTGTTACGCCGGGCAACACACACACACACACACACACACACACACACATACAAAGTTCCTTAAGGCAATAAATGGCAAGCGGCAATCTGCAGGGTAGTGCGTGCATGCTTGTATCTGAAATGTCCGTTGTCGTTCGTAAGTACAGATGTAAGTACAACCGTATCCAGCTGAAGGCCGATTTCGAAGTGATGGTCCTCTTCTCTGTTTCGAGTGAAAAAAACGATTGGTATGATCTCTGTGCGTTGAACGAAAAAGTCCTAACCGAAGATCAGATCTGCTACTTTGCCGGATAGATCGTGTTTCGCTTTACGGTCCAAAAATAAGGCAATGCGCCAAAGCGGACAAAATGAGATCCTCTTACTCGAATAGGACGACGGAGCGAACGGCCACGCAATAGAGCTGGAAAATAAATACAAGGCGCAACCATTGAGCGGTGGAAACTGCCATCGAGTGGAGCCATCGACAACGAAGTGATCTACGCTGGATAGTGAGGGTGTGAGGACAAGGCGGCGCACACATCGCTTTAATTGCAAATAAACAAAAACTAGGAAACAATAACAGTTTGCAAAGAGGCTTGTACTAGGTACCTGGTACAGGACGGCATTGTGTATGCCGCACATAAAATTCATGTGGGGTGCCGCACTGCACATCGATGAACTCGCTCAAACCATTGTTCTCTGGATGATTTGCGTATCTCAAAAAATCGTCGAGATCAACGGCGAGAGATGAGTTGGACCGATGTAGTGTAGGATAATCTAAATCATCCCAGAAGGCACCGCAAAATATTTTGAGGTTTCATCAAAATTGAGGAGAAAAAAGAGAGGCACGAAAAATGAGGTACAAGTTAAACTACTAACAGAGAAAACGGCTAAACTATTGATATGAGTTGCCGGCTTTTTTGAAAGAACGTTTTTTTGAATAGAAAATAAACCACTACGAAAACGCGCATCAATAATCGCCTTTTGGCTATAGCCTTCAAAGAAGCGTACGACGACGCGACAGACGTGTCACATTATTATTCCCTAATCTAGATGTTTCTATTAGCAGAATTTGTGAGCTTAAAGTGATCCTTTGGGGGTCTTTCATTGTACGTATCCGCATAAACCGACCCAAAAAATGTTCAAGTCTTTCTATGGCGTTTTGGCATCGTATAAACTTTTTGCAATCGATTACCCAGAAAGGCCTTGCAGAAAGGATTGCTGACACTCGTTAGTCAGATTTGATCGCAGAATAAACGCATCAATGATAAACTTCTGCATTCGCAACGAAGTTCGTTTTTGTTTCGTATATTGTTCTATCTTAAAGGTATGCGTCGCATTGACGTTTCACAGTTCTTCAGTTGAAGTGACCGTTGTTGTCTAATTTAGGCTTATCATAGAAAAAAACGTCCAGGTTGATGACACCTGGTAGGATGCGAATCTGAAACGACGTATTTATTGCTTCTACTTCACAAATGTGGAGCTTACGCGATAGAGAACAAACGGCCCACGTTGACAAACGTTTAAACTCTAGCACATCTGTTATTGCAAAGCAGGCCGGCTGATGGCGCCCTACCCCCAACGAAACGCGTTTATGTCGTCTGTACGTTTATTGCGCACTTCCTTATTTCTGGACCTATTTCCTTAGAGCCTATCTATCTCCTGCTGTTCTCTCAAGAGCTTAGAGCAGATCAGTTGTTCGTGTGACATTTCTTGAAGCGAGCTTGACAGCTGCTTCTCTGGCACTTACCGCGTTGTGTGCCTGCAGGCATGCTGAGCACTACTGAAGCTTATTATTGTCTTAAGTATTTTGATTGGCTTTGCCCTGTTTCCCGTGAAGGTGCAGGCTTTGTCTGTTTTAAAGTTAGCCAATCGCCCACAGTGCCTTTCGATTGTGTGATTCCTACAGTCGACTCAGTCCGCTACAATCCATTATTTCTGTGACTGTTGAAAGAAAGTCGTGCTTGCGGCACACGCCCACCCCACCGCATCCACGGGCCGAAGAATAGCGGCCAGTGCCACTCAAGAAATCCACCGGTGAACGTCCAGTGGCCCCGCGTCGGGCTCAGCTGAGGCGGAACAGCAAGCCGTCTGATATTGCACTAAAGCTAGAGACTTTGTCAATTCTCTCGAACGACTTCAAATCCTCATCTGTCCCGAGGAAAGTCTTGAGATGTCCCGGGCTTTCTTACACCGCCCTTAATCCCCATTCCTCCGGAACCCCTCTGGACCCCAAGTGCTTCCTTTGATTGAGGAAGGAAGTCCGGTGGATAGCCAATCTAGCCAGCCGTAAACCTATAATGCAAAGCGGTGGTCATTTCCATCTTCTTGGGAGGCAGTATTTTAAGACTCCGACCACAAACTCGAAACGTCCTACCAAACGATGCAAATCGAACTAAGCAGATATCTTAGGAATGGCGACATAGAACAGGGTATCCGATACGATAACGAATTAATTACGTTTAAACTTCGCAAGTTGTATACGACCCGATGCGATGTTCTGGAGCCGAGTGTTTGTCGACAAACGTAGGCAAACGTAGTGTTCGTTCAAACCAAGAAGAGCATACGGGTCGAGTTCCAGGTTATTTCTTTGCATCGCAACATATTTATCAAGGGCACGGTCGAGAGGACAAAAACAGCTCATTTCATGTCTTCGAAGTCGCTTAGCGCGAGGACCAATGAAAACTACGAAGCCTATGGGGAATGCGTTCTCGGGAACGCATCCGCGCTAGAAAGACCACTAATAATCGCGTGTGCTCCTACAAGAATGGCCTTTTATAAACATATAAACCGGCTAAATTCGTAATATTTTCAACGTCCCTGCGACGAGCTGTAGTATCGCTGGCCGCCATGTCGCGTTGACGCTGGTCGCCATGACCTGCGACTTCTTCACACACAGCCAAGACGCCCTTCAAACGTTCTTAGTTATTCTCTATCGCCATGATAAGCTGGATCACGTATATGCAAACCCGAACTGATGTGCCTACCACATTAGACCCTACCATGTGTCGCTCGCTCTGTGTGGATACATCGTTACCCTGTAGCCGTATCTGTACGACCCGGCCAGGGTCTTGTCTATTTGCCGTTTCCTAGAGCGCGGTGCTGCATGTATCAGCCGTCTCAGCCCCGTTTGCCATGTTTGTCCATCGTTAGCTAGACAAAATACTCGTCCGTCCCCATGGATCGGTTCGTCGGGTCGCCAACTCTCAAAGATCAGTGTCTTGTACCCTAGTCAGTCGTCCGTCCGTCCGTCCGTCCCTCGATTGGATTTTAGACCTCGTATTCTTTGTCTGCTGTTCACCCTCGCTATCTTGCAACACCAGCCAATACACAAACTGTTCAAGCTGTCTGTCTGGCTGGCCGGCCGGCCATGACACGATGTGTACGCAAGATTATTCTGCTCGGCATACGTAAGATGTTCGAGTATACACTCGCACAGGGTCGGGTATTAGTGTTAAAGTTTAGGCGCAAAATAATTGATGGCCTACCGATAAAACCTGTTGCACGAAACCCATCACTCAGGATCGCGTGTGAGGCTGCAATTGATTGGCCAGTCATAGAAAAGCGTCCCCGAAAGTCGGACCTAAATGAATCCGTCTGAGCACGTCAAAACAACACAGCAAACAAAGCTGTCAATAAGTAGTTGCCATATCTTCTGTTGCACGAACATTTCCAACCATCCGGTGACGCGTATGAATTGTACATATTTCGACCCTCTCGATGCAACCCAGCATAGTTTCACGACTCAGATGATCGTAATGAATTTGTCATGTCGTCCGTCACACATTGCACACGCACATTTGTCACTCGGATTGGTGCTGGCCATGTGCAGTAGAGAGATGTGCTCTGTAACAAGTTACTACCTTCACTCGGACGGACAGGTTCCGTCGGCAGGTTTCTGACGGAGACGTTGTTCTCCTTCGACAGTGTTCTTCTCGTAATGCTGCGTTTTCGTGCGTTCTTTTTTTTCTCCATTTGGCTTTTATTCGTGTTCGCACCGTATTACACTTTCTAGCGGTATTCACACCTTCGCTGCCACCCCCTTAACGAGCGTCACTTTCACATGCCGTTCCGGTGGTGTGACTCCATCTCGAGGTTATACATCGCGTTGAAGTTTTTGGCGCTTTGCCCGATTTTTCAGCGACACGTACACAAACAGAGCTCTTCTGAGACACGGCGACACAGGCGAGACGCACTCGATACGTGACTAAACGACGTGACAGAGCCGCTCAACCACAAACGAAAAACACTCCGAACTGCCCTCCCGTAATGCCGCATTCCGGCTGGCTTTTCCTCTTTCGTACGACGACCATACGAATTCGTTGGGACGCGTACAGAGCTCCCATAGAAACGACCGTTCGTGCGGCAATGCCAACAAACGGTAGAAACGGCCTTTCCGTACCAAAGCCGGAACGGCCGTCGCAACAAACCTGCCCGTTAGGCCGATGCAACCGTTGACAGTGACGCTGAGCGCCGGCGATACAGCTTAGCAAAGCGCGCCATTTGCTTGAAATTGCAATTACGACTCGAGAAGTGGGCGCGCGAGGCCGTACACGCGAGGGGCGCCTGATGTGCGGGCGCCTAATGTGCAGGCGCTTAATGTGCAGGCGCACTTGGCAGCTAAGAGGTAGTTGAGATAGATAAATACGCAAGAAAATAGGCAGGACATGTATCAAGGGATTACGGCGTCACCGATAAGGACCGAGGTCGTGCATCGTAGGCCTTTCGGCCTTTCCTGACGGTCGTCGTTAATACTAGTAAGCGTGTGATAGACGCTTGAATTCCATAAATGTCAGGAGAGAGATGTAGCTCGGGCGGAGAATCGTGTAAAAATGAATGACTTCCATAAAATCGTTATCGCGTCTCGTATAGACATGCCCCGTGTAGACAATGGAATTGCGTGAAAACTGCCAGACGATACAATGGGAAGACTTCCTTCCTGGCTTACAATCGTGTATTCGAGTACGCATATTCTACACTAGGCCGAAATGAAGCTTACGCTTCAGAACAATGGTAAACTATTCTACCAAAATGGTCTGATGAAGTTCAAGATGGCCTTGGTCAATGTCTACGTCGAGGTGTTCCTATCCGGTCACCTATAAAGGATGGCGGCCATCAACAACAACACACTTTGTTCTGTCTATTGGTCGTGCATCGAAATAACATCGTGTCTAGTCTTCTTGTTTTCGTCAAAGTGTTAGACTTTTTTTGCCGATTTTAGCCTAATAAAGGTGAGTTTGTGCTGTTTGTCTTCTCGCAGAGCCAACGCTAGTACCCTTACGCCGTTTGGCACCGAAGCGGTGTGTCTACTACTCGCAGCCGCTAGTAGAGGATTAGTTTGAAAATAAATATAATATTCATCATATCGGTATTAACGATTCATCTAGGGTGCTAAATAAACGTAGCATTTTTTGCGGGGCCATCATCCCGTCGACAGCGCCGGTGGTTGGTGCTGATGATGTTGGAATAAAGTGAACGGAGCCAATGGAGACGAGCCACTGACGATGGCAAACGACGAACAAACGATGCGTTCGACGCAGTTGTGCATTTAGCGATTCACGCTTGCGACAAGTAGCGCAAATCTGCTCTTATGATGAATGAATGAATGAATGAATGAATGAATGAATGAATATAAATGCGATTGAGCGCATAAAAGCTACCAGCAACTCGAGGGTGTCAGCCGAAAGGCGTCGCTTTAGCATATGAGGACAAATTGTCGGTTTATTATCGAAGATGAACGCTTTTCGAAGTCTGTCGTGTAACGGTTAAATAAAGAGAAACGTTTTGAGTGAGAAAACGAAATGTTTTATCAATAATGGTTCCGCTGGTTACATCATTTTGTTCTCGGAACAGGATACGAGAGTTCACAGGGATACTCGACGAAGCAGATCCAGGATTTCCAGCTGAGTGTGTCAATAGGCCACGATGAAGACCAGCCAGGCTAAATCCTGTGCTTCAATCAAGTGCGATACGACTTCGATTGCGTCCAGTATAGCTCGTACGGTGTTCCTCGGTGCATACGTTTGGATTTGAGTCACATTTCTAGATAGAAGTTGCGCCTCGTACTGTTTAGCTTTCGTCTATTGAACGCTTTCTCTAAACCGATGCTTTACCCGTTAAACCGAAAACAAGCCTGAATCCAGGCGACGAACCTAAAAATGACGCGATAATATCCATCGTACTGAAACAGTCATGAGTCTATGCTCTAGTACAAACCGATCGCCCGATCGTTTCCGGAATTTCAACAACCGCCGAATGCGGCGAGTGACAGCTGGAAAACACGGGGAAAAATACAGGCTTCATCCCCGTCTAATGGCACCGTCTCAGATAGTCTTTCCGGCAAACTGTGTCTGCCTTGTCGTCGGCAAGAGCTCGCTTACCAAACTACGATTTTGCTGAGTTACGAATTTCGCTTCTTTCGTGCAACTCCGCCAACTGACAAAGACGATGATGACGTCAAACGCGCAGAGCGAAAGCCGACGCCGCTGAAACCGGAAATCGAAACTTGGCCATGGTGGACCACAACGTTTCTGCCTCTCAGGTCCTGCGTTGGAGTCCTGCACGGACCGGCAGCTGGTGCAAGCCTATGAAACTATTCAGCAAATGGTAGTCTCGACTCAGTGCAATGGAGGAGATATTCGGTAGAGCACAAGCACAGCAGCCACAACGCGTCCGGACGCAGGAGGAGGGCCCGCCAGCAGGATGGTAGCAGTGGCCGCGTTATTAAGGCCGCATGCGGAAAAGCCCAAGCAACGTCGTTCTGTCGAAGAAGCGGTGCAATTACAAATCTGCTGATGCCTACATATATATATATATATATATATTTGGTGCAAGCAGCACACACACACACACACACACACACTTTCACAACCACACAGACACCCACCACATGTGAAACAACCCGAAGAACAGCAACGTTAGCTGGACATTGAAGGCAAACATGCAGAATTCGCGGCGACATTTTCACTTACCCAGGCAGTGTGACTTCTGGCACACGGAACTAGGTAAATTTGCAGATTGCGGCCGAGATCATAGTTCGTTTGCTACGAGGATCCTTCGAAGACCATGAATATTCGTTGACATGGCATTCGTGTCTAGCAGCAGCAGCAGCAGCAGCAGCAACAGCAACAGCAGCAGCAGCAGCAGCAGCAGCAGCGGAGGTGTGGGGACGCTTTTCTATACGAGCCACACTCAATCTCTGGCCACTTCTGCCGCCTTACGAACTCTCTCCGAAGGCCGAACTAAATCCATTCTCAACGCTTGCGGCTAACTCCCTCGCTGATATGAGGGCTTACGTCGAAGACCCACAGCGAGTTCCCGCGAAACTTAATATGTCCTGCCGAGACGTCATCCTGTTCCCGACAGTGTTCCGGTTCGTATTTGCCGGTAGTCTCACTTAGAATGCATCTATCGGTCATATGGCGTGGACAGGTTTATTCTGCGTCCAGTTGGCGCGCAAGTTCAGGTTGAGCCAGAAACCTACCGAGCGTTCTCCAGGCGGCTACCGGTTTCCCTAAAGGAGAAAAACCACACAATGGAAACGCTTCTGCAAGACACGAACGAGGGCCGCTCGCTGCTCTGAAATTCGAATTTCTGCTCCGGCTATTCTCGTTTCACTCAGTTGAAGGTGGTAGCAGACGTTGTCACAGTAGAACTATTTCGAATATTTGCCAGAATACGAACATTATTCGTATTTTTCTACGGGTCGTGTAGGATCGCGGCACGTTAGTTCGCTGCGTCATAGTCGAACTTTCTTCTATATCAATGCCAAGATACTTTTTCCTAGAACTGAGGTGGCAGTGTGAACTACATCTTGAGTTGACCATGTTTGTGCGTTGAACTGAATACGTTGCAAATTTTCCCGTTCGTAGGTAGGCCAGGAATGGCGCGTCATGACTATCATGGACACAACTTGCGACAAGGAGTGAGGCCATATGCTGAATTTTGGTGAAACTTCTTCTAAAGAAATCCCCATAATCATGGAGTAGGAACGCTCAGCTTCATCGTAGGCGTCGGTCTGTTGAAGGTCATCGGGGTCATCGGGGACAGTGCAGGCGACTCGCTCGCTCCGTTACCGCGGCCTGGGCAAGAGTGTTTTGATTAACACTCTCATGGAGAAATAACTCATAAAAAAAAAAATATATATATATATATATATATATATATATATATAATTAGCAGATAGACC
>MNPL01001408.1:0-16673 GCA_002081605.1 Tropilaelaps mercedesae
ATATATATATATATATATATATATATATATATATATATGTAAAACATCGGGTATGATGGCCAGTGTGAGTATGAGAGGGTTAGAAATTTCATAAAGTAGAAGTCGTTGTCATTGGACGAAGCATTGATGAAAATTGACAATGGATATTTGGTGCTAGTATATTAATTAGCTATCACTGAACAAGACAAAAAGTTGATCTCGCAAAAGTACCACAATAACAACACAACTAGTGAGTGCTGATTTCAATACAGCAATCACTTAGCAGGTGTACCTGTAAGCAACATTACTACCCACCTCGCCATCTTCTCACCAACAGTCGTAACTTATACCCACGAAAGGGTGGGGGTGCAAAACATTTGCACCACATTGTTTTTTACATCCTGCACTCGGAGTGTTTATCATATAATACACTAAGTCATCAAACAAGCATGTGGCGGTTGCCAACCGTTTTACTCACTGAAACTGATTGCACTAACAATAATATCCATAACACCGATATGATAGTGATTACAATGATTATTGTGACGACGATAATAATCGCATTACCACATTTATGGTCTCGCAGGGGCAAAGGCGTAGGCAAGTTGCTTTTCTCTAAATTCAACGTACTGTAACACGTAGCTACCACTTATTTGTGTCGTTAATTGTGATATTGCTGGTGTTTATGCAATATTTTTTCAAGAAATCGCAATTCCCTATCAAAATTGAGTCCAAACTCTATTTGTTAGAAGGTCAATACTAAAAGTATTGTATATAGTGATACTTGATACAGAATTTACATTAATGATGGAAAAAGCAAATAATATTTTTCTTGGCTAGTTAAATAAACCAATAAAAGATATTTTTCATTGTTACAGACATACCAAGACAAAACCAGTCCTATAATTTTTAGTCTCTAACAAGGCGCTTAAACAGATTTCCTTCAAATGACTGTGCAATTTTGGCGACAACTTTTCAAAACGGTATTATCAAGAGATGTTATGTCAATAGACATTCCTTGAGGCAATAATTATTAGTACTATATGTACCATGGGCCCACAAACAAAATGGTTATAATTTAAGTGTCACTTAAAATTTTACATAATTTTCTCAACTCATTTGGCAAGAATAGACCATAGTTTAAGTTGCGTCTTCTTCATCAACTCTTACCCGGCTAAAGCCCAACTGTTTATAACTTGAATAAGTTATGGAATATATGATAACAACAATGTTATATAGTTGTTCAGTGGAACACGAAAATAAATTTCAACAGTTCAAGAAGGACGATAACTAGATGCAATCCTTTTAGTGTATTGGAATTTTTGTTTAAACATCTTATCAAAAGATAATTCTACCTATCAGCCATAAGAACCTTCAACAACAAAAATCACCGCATGTGCAAATTAATAAATAAATGGGAGAAATCAGACTATAAAGTCAATTTTTAATAGCGTCACTGTATTCTCATTTTTGTTACTTTCAAACTCATTGGCCGGTTTCATCCAATCATCAGTGAACAGCAAAACTAAGGCAGAATTTCGTGTAAGAATTAATCAAATCCAAACATAGTAGTGTGGTAAGTTAATATTATGCCTGCAATGCACTAAATAAAATATTTGAATTTAAAAACTAAGATTAATCAGAAAAGAGTTGCAAAGTGGGGCCAAACTTTCGGTTAAGTTAGGGATAAAAACACCCCATTAAGTCGGTAAAATGATGTCGGCAATCACTTAACAAATTCCAGTAGGTACCAGCCTCAGCTTCGCACGAATGATACACTTTTAATAACGAGGCTGCTAAAGTTTTATTAATAATGATCGGTAATGATAACGTAGATGAACAGAAGGGAAACTGAATTAATTTAGGGCCATCATTGAGATAGGTCCTGTTGGTAACATAAAGGAGTACAAAAGTAGATTCTGACTGGCTAAAGATGTTATTCCTTACTACTGATCCAGATATTCTTAATTAAAGCAACTTAATGGAAACGAAAATTTAGAAATGAATGAATAAATAATAATTAAACAGAAAGCGATCCCAAAGACTGAAGTGTCACATGTTGTTAGGTGTGTTTTTCCTTATCATTGCACAAATGTAATAATGTGACACCGCGACGACCAATACTCTCAATAAAGCCTGATTTTATAAATATTCCCAGTTACTGTAATGTCTACAATTATTACAAAAGTAAACGCATCAGATAGGTCACGTAAACGACTTCCATTTCATCTGTGCAAGAAGTCTCTAAACCCGTTTACTTCTCTTAATTTTTGTTTAAAAAAAGCAGTGATAAGGACTGTCTGGATATAGCCCCACCGACATACTAAAGCCACTGATCCTTACCTTAGTAGACAATGATTGATATTAATCAAGAGCTGGCCCCAATATATTCGTCTGCAATGAAAATCAAATCAAAATAGTCGAAACGAGAAAACAATAATTGTAGTCTTAACTAGGCAGGCAGGGCCGCTTAATATATAAGTATAGTTTAGTAAGTAGAATACATATAACAATGTGTAATGTATAATAGCGCTAAGTAGTTATCTCTAACATAAATAATTACATCCCCTTTCGCATATTAACTGCAGAATATGCATAAACCTAAAGCCAATGCCCTTCATTCATGTTCATTTGGTTAGCTTTTTCGCTACCTCATACACCTACATATAGCTACGAATTATTACGATAAGGTGTATTAGAGATAATTGCTAGCAACATAATCATTGTCTTTTTAAGCAGCATTACTCCGACGAAGCTTATAAGCTCCCAACAGCTTTGTTGCCTCTCCCGTGCTTCTTACTTATATCCACCTCCTTTGCTAAGCTTCTAATAATATAGTATAAGCAACCCTCACGTTGCCTACTACCCAGTCCTTTGAGATATCTCAATGGCAGGCTACAGCTGTCTGTGCGTCACCGGCCCGCGCATAAAGGTTCGTAAGACCTTTTACTTGGGTTTCATGTGCACTCGGTTGTAGATCCCTGTATCGTCGAATTTCAATGTTTTTTAGAAGTCCTTTAAGGTCGTAAGTAAGGCTACAAAAGCAAACTGCGACCGAGGAAGGATCCATCTATTAAAATAAAGATCCAGTAACAGCAAACCCTTTACTTCTCTATGATGATCATATAGAAGATCAGTAGTCACAGCTTTGTTAATGAGGTGACCCTGAGTTTATGATAAGCAAAGGAATCCATTCAAAAAAGAGATACTCCAACCGTTCATTAATCTCCTTCTGGCCATGACGTCAAACAAGTAATTCATCAACATACTACTTTCAACAGCTCCTTCAATGGACCGAAAGCGTTTTCCTTCAAGTAACCGTTTCTAATTGCTTCTATTTCTCACGAATATATCACTAGACCTCGTTGATGGTTTCTAGTTCTCTAGTTCATCCTAATTCCTCTCGTATCTGAAGCAAATCACACTGTTTTGTTCCTTTTCCTATTCTTTTTACTGCAGTATCGAGCTACTAGGCCAAATGCCCTACTTCTTTAAGAGCCAGTTGTTGTTTTTGTTGTTGTTCTGGTATCTGGGGTTGACTTTTTTCATGCTGAGGTACCTGCACTACGATAGTCTTTTGCTGTGAAGCATCTAACGATGGTGGTACATATGAAGGTTCACTGTGTGGCAATGGACTACCTTGTTGCTTGTGCACTTCGTATCTTAATTCATCGATAGTTTCGATTGAGCCCACAGAGGACGGTATGGGGGCAGCTATCTGGCGTACGATGAGAGGAGCCGAGGTCGGTAGCGTTGTAGCGACTGGTAAAGCCGATGAAGAGGAAGGCGGTGCTTGTACGATTACAGTCGGTTGATAGATTGCGCCATTGCTTTCCTTATTAACGAGCATACTGTTATTGTTTAGTCCCGGTAATCCACTGTGAACCATAACATGGTCGTTACCTTTGACAGACGATGTTTTCTGCTGCACTAGTTGGGGCGGGAGAGGTTGGTCGGTGGTCACAAAAAGCGTTTCTGCGTCACGAGAGTACAACTGCTGACCGTCGTGCGGTAGTTGAAGGGTTCCAAGTGGAGCAATGACAGGCACTGGCGAATTTCGAGTTACCTCCTCCATGACGAGTTCTTGAGACGACAACAAATCCACGTGATGTGCAGTGGAAAGGTTTCCAGGGGTCGCCTGAAGAGGTGAAGGAGAGGGCTCACGGCTCAGGCATTCTGGCGTCACGATACCCTCCGCATTAGCTTGTGATAGCGGGTGGCTCATATGACTGGCCGATACGTGGTTAGGGGACGTAGGGGCAGATCGAGTCGACCTGGCGCTGTACGGAGTTCGGAAACACGGCAAACCGCGTTGCCGTCTACGTCGAAAAGCTTGCTCAACCAGTTTATCCTGCGAAATGGGATCTATGCGCCAAAATGAACCTTTACCAGGCTCCTCGTGAGATCTGGCAACCTTCATAAAGTGACGGTTTAACGACAGGTTATGTCGAATAGAGTTCTGCCAACCCTTATCGGCAGTACGATAGTAAGGGTAATGTTCAGTGATGTAGGAATAGATCCCACTCAGCGTAAGTTGCTTGTCTTGAGCAGATGAAATAGCCTGTACGATCAATTGCGCGTAACTATATGGAGGTTTTTGTTCCGCGTCTGCTCCTGATAAAACTGTCACAGACGTGCCACTACCAGGTGTTGACGCATGTTCGCTTTTAATCGCAACCTGACTTCGCATTTGTAGCTGGTTGCTGTTATTAGTGTTGTGGCTTATTATCTGAGATATATTCGTTTCCATTTGTTGTTGCTGAGCGGCTGCAACAACATTTGCGACTAAATTTCGCTGGTGAAAACCAGTTGTTACAGCAGAAAGTGGGACACCTCCTCGAGGAGAGGTAGGACATGAGTTAGCCGCTGAGATAGTGCCGCTAGGTGAAGGACAGGGCGAGCACATGAAGTCTTCATGAGGAATATGAATTTTCAGGGGCTGTAAACGGACAGATCCACTGGAAAATCCGGGAAAAAGCGAAGGAACCACTTGCGCTCTTGGACCGTTTGCACTCGTTGTGAGGGCCAAGGGTTCAGCTTCAATCGGACCTTGCAGAGCGCGTCGGTGTGGGGGCTCTTCTATTATCATAGGTCCAGATGCTTCAAAAGAATCATTTTTTAAACGAAGTGCTAAAGGAAGAGAAATCTCTCTTGTAAATGCCACTCGAGGAAACGATAACGGTTCCAAAAGACTCTGATACATGATCTTAATGGTCGTTGATGGAAACCGTAGTACACAAGTTCGCGCCAGCTGCAATGGTGGCGCCCCTTTGCGGCAAAACACGCCATCGACAAACACGCCATTTTTTCCGTTGCAAACCATGTAAAAGTAGTCTCCTTCGTGGAAGAGTTCAATATGTTTACGCGAAACGAAAGAAGAATTGCCCATGGATATATCCACACCGCCATGAGCAGACTGGCGTCCGATAGTGACACGCGGCTGCCGGACTACAAAGTCGAACTCGCGGCTCTCAAGGCGCGCCAGAGGAGGCCCTTCGTCCAATCTTGCCGAGGAACTCCTGGCACCAACACTAAGAACACCGCTATAAGGATGAATCAATGGATTGGCCTTCGGGGGAGGACTGCTATTGCTATGGTTGTTAACGTAAGCGGCTGATTCAGCAATCGCGTGGCCAATTGCCGGGGATGGAGCTACCACCCGAGTCGTAAGTGGCTCACCGGCCACCCCACTCATCGCTCACTCTTTTTCGGATCGCCGCGGTGTCCTCAGAAAGCCGTTTCTTATCCCTAGTCACTTAAAACTGCACTTGCACAACTATATGCAAACACACCGAAACAGCGAAATTCAGCAGGGAAGATAGTACGAGTTTTTGGCAATATGTCACAAATTTTCCAATAGAAGAAAGAGATCTGCATGCGTGGGTCGGTCTGTCTGTTTGTCCGGTTTGTACGCAGACTGAATTCGTGCTGCTCGCTAGTAACAGCTGCTGCAGAAGCAGCCGCAGCCGCCACTCACCCTCAATTTGTGAGTACGCGATAAACAACAGCACAAGTTGCACTAATGCTACTGACCAGCACCACACGAGTAACAAAAATATAATACTCAGCGACTAAATGAAGGTGGAAGGTTTTACCCGTCGCGACGTCCGTCAGGCGCCAAATTTAAAATAGTCTCTACATATAAACATGGCAATAGCGCAGCGGATGAAGCGCTGTCAGTTATCGAGAAGGCATGATGACCAGATGAGTAGGGAGAGAAGACGCGCGCGCAGAGACACATTTCGTTTGAGACCATAGGTGTTCCCTGTCCCGGGCCGACAAGCCTGATAGTCACGGTGGTAGCAACCACTAGCCTAACAACACACGAAGCTACTAGAATCGTCGCCGTTTGGCAGTGAGAGAGTGTATATGAACGACTTTGCCTCTGGTCGTCTCAATCAGTCTCTGTATTCGCGAATTCGTCTCTGGGTGGCGTGTGTATGTGTGTGAGGGCGTATGGGTGTTTGAGGGGGAAGGTTGCCGTTTGAGTTAACTCTCGCTATTGCTGTTGTTGTCGCTGCTGCTTCTGCTGTTACGCGGTATTACTGCTGCAACGAAGATCTACGAGGGCGATGGTATCTTTCTCTATCATTACAGTATTGGACAACAAAAACTACAGCAACATTGACCTAAGCAATAACAATAATAATAGAAGTAATAATAATTGTTATTAACCTCAATGATGATTCAGGTTGGTGTTCCACAGATGATACCGATCCAGCCAGTTGGTTAGTCTGGAGGGGACGCAGACAGGTAGAGCCGTACGTACAGCAACCAAGCAAACACACGGCGAGCAACGGAGGAGTTGCCGAGCGCAAATTCGACTAGTGTCGATATTTCCGCACCGACTTGCCGCTCTTGCTGTCGTCACTCGCCTTCTTGTTGTATTGTCGTTGATGGTAATGATAGAGTGGACCCAAAAGGAGAGGCCCTGACGATCGTAGTTGAGTCGATAACGCTCACGCGCTTTCGGCAGCGGCCAGGAACAGCGACAACCAACCAACCAACCACACGCTTACGGCGAGTAAAGGAGAGAGAAAGCGAGCCTTGTTTCAACTCAGTCTGTTAGTCTTTTTAGCACAACAAGCCAGTTAACACACAGATACACATTTAGACAGCCCATACATAGTCACGTTTTGTTCCTAACTGATACCATCGGTAAATATTACGTCGTCTATTGGTCCGCCGATCCGATCACAGCGCTCGTGCATCGTTGCTGGCTCTAGCCCAGGCAGTAATAAGAGCAGCATCATGAAAGAGAAAATGAGTAGTTGCTGGTGCTGACTGGCCGGTGCGGTTGAACTCTCAGCAAGAGCATGCTAAATGATTCGTTCGTCCCAGAAGATCGCGAAAAGAAGGCGGACATTCTACGTGTAGGGTGATAATTTGGAACACCGTTTGGAAGGTATTAGTGAATTCTTAAAATACGCTTGAGGTTGTGTATTTTAAAGGCTCTGCATCCCGATTGAGACACGAAAAACTTTTAACAATACAAAACACTTTTAAATAAATATGAGCGTAATTCTCAGGAACGTAGTTTATGCAACTGTATTTTGCACGGCGCGTTTATTGATGTTGGATGCAAGTGAGGGCAATGCTTTTATAAATGTATGAAACGTGTTCACAGTTATTTTTCAACTTCAAGAATGATTGGTGGGACTTGGAAGGAGAGCGACGCTTATGTGGAGTTTGCAATATAAAACTATATTTTTGGTTATATATAAAACTATTGGCTAACATGAAATGGTCATTGGTGGCACTAATGTCCTTAACATATTGAATCCACACGTATATGAAAATCACACAAGTAATAATAAAACAGCATTTATTTTGACGTTTCAAGTTTTCTTGACGTTAACTTCAATAATTTCTCGCACATATACTAGCCACAATCTTACTGTAAATCATCCCTTTATGGCTATAGAAGAGTGTTTACAAAACATGTTCCTATGGTGTCCTTTCTGTATCTAGTCTTGCATATGTACCATCGTAAAACTCATACTTTTTGCCTTGACATCGCAAAACTGCAGCTATAACTAACATACGTTTAATAAGTTTGCGGGTAATAGAGCGTGAAATGAGATACTTAACAGCATTTTCCTAGAGTCATTGCCTCTAGCTTACATGTTGCTGCAGTGAGGCAAGTGGCAGCCATTTGTAAATGCTGCTTATTAGAGATACAAAAATGAATGATACCCTCGTATATTTTGGTTTGCATTCTGTTAATTATCAATTGTAACGGCGCGTAAAATGACATCTGAAGGTCATAAAGATATAATCTCAGACATATTCAGGTGTGTAGTGCGTATAACTTCACAAAAGATTCAAATCTCAAAGTGCTCACTCAATCAAAAAATTTTTTAAGTGTCCTTATTTAGTTCGACAACGTATAAAGACAGGCATTCATACGAGATATGTGTGCACAGATGGAGATAAAATTTAGGTGCATTTGGCAGGTAAGGAGAATGTAACGGATGCACAGCTGGAGGTACTCACGTATCACTTTAGTGCAGCTTGATACCCATTTATAGGGAATTAAAAGTAAAACAGTAAAAAGACAGCATGTGTGACTGTACTCGTATAAGCAATCAAAACAATTACACGCAGCAAGCAATTGGATATCGCGAATTTAGGCCACTTATATATTGCGGGGAGTAAATTATTTTCTAATCTAAAAATGGGATCTAAAAGAATTTTCCAGAGAATAGGGTTTGATAGTATCCCGTTGCTAAATTCCGTGTTACATGTTCCGTGTCGACTTAGCGTCTAGAATACTCTTGGTACGTTTTTTATAGTGATTAGCTGGAAATAAATGTCGGGGTAGCACACTGTACTTCTAGTCACTTTTCATTTTTTCCGACTGAAGATGTATCGGTGTCCGTAAATCTATGCAATACTGTGTTAGTTCGCTCACTTACTTTTGTTTTGTGTTCGTGCGTCCCAACAAAAGCAATCGATATCAGATACCAGAGCTTTTTTATAGACTTGGCCAGCTGAACTCTGGCACACCGTATAATATTCGTAGAAAAAAATAAACTTGAATATATAAAATATAAATCTTGTAAAATATAAATTTTCTACACATCTATTTGTAAACACGCTTTGGATTTTTTACCCATACCTAGGCTTAATAACTAAATTCTTTTGCTCAAATAGCGCAGCTCCACCATGTGGTTATTTTTAAAAGGCATAACCTTACGCTACCGATTGGGCTTTACGGTACAGGATGCAGGGCATTGTTATAGTTCTCAAAGAACGATATGATATAGACTGGGCAGTATTTAACTTTGGAGTTCAACAATTATTTTATAGAACTGTAGCTAAATATTTAAAAAAGTTGAAAGCTAGCAAAGAGAGCGCTCAACTCAGATCTGTTATGAGCATTTTATCATCATAATATTTTCGTCGAAACAAAAAATTCGATTCATTCTTTACAACATCCAATCTTTCTATGTATGTCACATTTGGAAATGCGTTGGTAAAGTCTTTTCTCATTACGTGCGCTCAGTTAGTGGCTATGCTAAACTTGTTTTGAGCTGAAACATGCGCATTCGCCTGTTCATGTTGTTTCAATAGCCGGCAAAGTTAAAAACTTGAGCATGCTTTAGTGTTAATATTCTCGTAGATTGGTGGTTCTGCTAGTCACAAACTGTACACAGAGCTCCAACGACCGAACAATTTTGACAATTAGGGCCACTATGGACTACAAAATTAGTCGCCGTATCCAGTGACGACCCGAGATAACTTCGGTCCCCATTATCGGCCATATCTAGCGACACGTTTTTGGGTCATCAGTCTCTACTGGTCTTGTATCCTCCAGAAGATCTTGTGAAGAATCTCAGAAAATCTGTGGGGTCTTGGTACTAGAAGTCGCAGGCTAATCATTATTTTCACATCTTTGTGATTGACGACACGTGGTAAAAGGGAGGATATCAGGTATGACGATTCTAGAGAATGACATGTAGCCAGATGTACCCCAACGATTATTATAATGATAACGTAAGGAAAGACAGATGTTGCCTATGTGCGATTTATTCTGGAAGTTGGGTAGATATGTAAAAATGTAAAAGAGAAATACAAATGCGATGGTGAAATAATATAGGTCGCAGCTAGCCCTAAAATCAAGGGTGCAACTGGATCTAGTCTTTAGAAAAGATGAAGTTTTGTGTAATAACCTTTGGATAATGCACACTAGTTCAAGTGCTATACAGCGGTGAAGCAGATGTCATAAAAGTAAAATTGGCATTATATAAAATGACACCATACGGGCAGGAAGAGAAGCACGGGATATATCTTTTAAAATGTACGCGAACGCAGGGCGGCGTGGCATGTTTATAATATGACAATAGCAATAACTGGAATACTAGTATACAGGCTGCGCATTAGAAAATGTGCATTTCTGATACAACATGCCATTTTTGGTTTTCTTGATAGTAAAGGTTAAGCGCGAAATAGGCAGTCTCGTAATTCTAATCTATCAAAGAGAACATTCAATCTGTCAGAAAAAATATCCGATAAATACCACTTGTTAATGGTGCCCTATTAAAAAATGTATCAGGGAATATTTGAAAGAAACGGGTAGAAAGGCACGGAGCTACGCTTGTATCGAAACTTAAAGTACTCACTATATAATAAATTGCTCGCCGGAAGAAGCAATCAATATTACTTCAGTGAAATTGCGGATTGCAAAAAATAAAATACATATATTATTTCTTATACAAGGTATTCTTCACTGATTCTGAATTGCTTCGTTATTTATTTTTTTCGAAGCCAGTATGCGATCACGCAAATTATAGATGAGGATAAACTGTCCTAACATTCTGGCGTAACGTGGTGCCGTGGTTGTTCTCTTTACGGAGTTTTGTTTCAGTAAACAGTGTATACAATCTGTAAACAGTTTTTCCAAAGATTCTATCGATCGAAATCAAATGGGTAAACAATTCATATTTCATACTTGATACATACCATTTTTATTTCTATTTTCGTTCGGTTTTTATCGAGCTCTTTTAATTTCTTGCAGAGGCTATAGCGAGTCAAAGCTTGGGCATAGTTGATTGCATAATTCTGGTGCGGCACGTGGGGCGCAAAGCAAGGGAGCGATAGAATACAGGACCGCCGTTCCTTAAAGTCAATGAAAAGGGGCTTTTCCTGATCAACAGCCTTGGAAGGCATTTATCTCAAAAACATGAGATATATTTTCCCTAACGACAAGCGATGAGTTATGAACTTTTGTTGTGGAAATCTTGGTTATTCAAGCGAAATTCAATAATCCGGCGACATGAAAATACCAACACAGTGCATTTAAATATAGTATTATTTTCAACGATAGGCACATAGCAAAAAAAGCGCAATTCTTTAAGGCGGTATTTCATAGTAATCTATTACATCTAACCCGTTTCCCCGTGTCTCGAAAGACGGTGGAGCCAAGAACCTCCGATAATTTTCTTTGGAACAGCCTATAAACCATTCACAACCACATACGATATATTCATATTTAGATAATTAGAGCCCACATTTTGAAACATCCAGGACTTCAGAGGCTTTGAATATACGTAAAGAGTCTTCTTGAAACCTAGCTGATGGCACTCAAATTATGTTCGAGGAATAGCGTATACAGTAATATATTGCAACACCATAAGGTTTAAAAAGGTTATAATAAAGAAAATATTTTTACGGCTGTCCTACACACAGTCATCTCAATTTGGTGTTTTCGTTTGTGTGAAGGCTAGAGAGAGGTCCATACATAAGGCCAGGCGACTTGTGCAATAAAAATATTCAACGCTAACACCACGAAGTGGACCGAACCTGCTTTGAGTTAGAGTGAACAAGAGAACCGAGGTTGATAGCCTAGTTCGCGCTGTGAGCTAATGAGAGCCACTCGTGGTTAGAATAGTCGCATAGATAGATAGTCGGACCTTTGTAGAAGTAACGTGAGTCTTTTATGTGTAGGTAGTGATGAAAAACATAACAAATGTAAGTCTGATTCTTAATTCTTTGACCACCTCATTATGAAAACCAGCTGCGCTTGGTAAAAAAGGGGGACTGGCCATTTTCATTGGCTTGGCTTAGTCGATGGATCAGATGCTGACCACTTCGAATTCCAGGATAAATAGGTCAAAAGCAAAATAGGTGGGGCCAGTGTATCACAATTATGTTGCCCGCTTGCTTTATAAAGCCTGAGTAAATTCAGAAGGTTTGAAGGAGAGGCCATGCTCCTGCATGTTGTTGCTAATGATAAGTAGAAGCACGAAAAAGTGCACAAGGAGATAAAGAAGTGTTCGGGTGCCTTGTTCACTGATCTGCAACAGTGCACTCGTACGTCTTGGAATGCCTACATTGGCCAAGGACATGCCAAGTTTCCAACCTATATGAGAGAATGAAGATGATCCGTATTTCCGAGCAGAAAGGTTAATTTTTTAAAGGTGTGTTTAATGTTCTGCTCCGATAGAGCGGGGATGAGGAAGACGAAGCATCTGGCGGAAAGGTCAGAGGGTGTTTCGAGGTCTAGGCCGCTCAGAGGCTAATGAAGTGGAGGCCCTAGCACCCTCTTGAGCAGACAAAAGGCAACGATCAGATTAGCGCGAAATCCATCGTTGGTATGTTTCTTGTGGAGGTGCCCTTACTTAGTGTTGTCTGGTCGTCAATCAGACGAACTTCGAGTAAAATAGTCCAAAAAAACACCGGTGTTTTTACAAACATTTTGAAGTGCTTGCGCCTCTGGTGTTGTCCAAATTTATAGAAGTCACCTCAGTACTTTAGGTACCGAACCATCTCAATTGTTATGCAGCTCTCGTGCAGTTAATATTGACACGGGCACAACCTGCACTGCCATAAGCTTAAGAACATACTTAAAAATGAGAGACCTCACCAATATATTACACATCATTCGAAAGAGCTTTGCCCTAGTAAATATGTACAATTTCGCGAAGGACCACTAAGCGTTCGACTAAGATGGCTCTAATCCTGAGGCACGCACAATAGAATTAGAAATCATCGATGAGAAAATAGAAACCCTAAGAGAAAAACTGTCAGCGAATACCTATTTCGAGCTCAAGCTAACTAAGGCATTCGGCGAGTAAAAGATTATCAATTTCATGATGGATCGGTTGGAAAATTTCAAGACGATTTCGAAAGTCTAAGCTAACTCCTGCAATCTTTAGCCATAAAAACTAATGCAGACCCATACTCAGAACGCAGATCCAGAAAGGCTCAAGTGCTTCTCAGATATGCCACACCCCAGAGACGTGAAAGATGTGATGACCTTCCCAGATTGCGCAGGCTGCTAATTGGCTCTCATTTGTAACCTTTCCAAACTGCCGGAACACCTTCGTAGATCATTCAACCAGGCACCCTTATAGTATACACATCCATTCTTTACTTACAACAGAAAAAGCTATGCGATAATAGAAGAAAAATGTTCAACCACTCTGAGTACATGCAAAAAAAATGATAATTACATCTATGCAATGAGCGATGTTACCATTCATATAAATGACAATCCACTAAAGACAGCCTTCACAAAACTCATTTCACTCTTATAGGTTAATGTCCCAAATGACTACAACGAGTGCGTTTGGATCTTACGGAGTACGATATAAGAGTGAAATATATACCACGCAAGCGAAACACAATGCCATATCCAAAAATATTTTTTAGGACTAATCATCAGCCAACATTTAACGTCCACGGTAGCACTTTTTGCATTATAAGACGAACTTCATAAAGGTAAATGTGCAAAAGCGGAGATCGGACCTGTGCACCTGCGTGTCTCCTCCGGTCCTAAGGCGCACACGAATGCACCAAGCCACAGAGCTCGATATACCTGTGAGTCGATATACCATACCTGTTGCGTGACAACCGGGAGTGTTTAGTGAATCGCCCAATAACGTATGGAACTGGGTCTAAACGAAATAGACCGTTGCGTACGTAATCGGGTTTCAGATCCTCTCATGAAAAATGAAACAGCATTGAGTATAGAAATGCAAACACTGATAAAGGCAGTACAGAAAGGATGGCGAATGAAGGAAAAGGGTTCCTGCAAACTTATTCCGCTTTGGAGTATGCACGATAAATTAATAGAAAAACAAAATTCTTTTCTAACGAAGATTCAACCCTTGTCTCCCTAAGACTCAGATTTAAATTCATAAAAATGAGCACACAAACCTCACCCATGCCATGTTCCGTTGCATAAACGACACAATATACTGGTCAAATCTTAGGGATGAGTTTTGGAAAAATGGAGGAGAAATGCAACGCTTGTCAGAAACAGCGAATTGTACCGCACTCGGCAAAGCAATGCCACAGCGGCTCTGGAAAATTGCACACCAAGATATGTTTACTTACATCGATGAATATTATTTAGTCACGATCCACAGTTATAGCAACTTTTTCGAACTGACCAAGCTGGTGAAAAACGCAACAACAATCCGAATAGTAAAAAAGACGAGTGCACTCTTTAGTAGAGACGGCAACCCTAGCGAAATACATATAGACTTGGATTTGAAATATGTGCGAAAGTAACTCCAAGATTTCTTCAAGAAGCGGCAGGTCAAGCATGTGTCTAGTGCACTCACCACCGCTATTCCTATGGCAAAACAGCTAAAAAAGCCTAGCATAGTTAAAAAAACCAAGTTCAATAGAAAAGATAACCGCAAATATTTACCGGAACGGCGAGCCGGAACAGGATGATAGACTATCCCCGGAAAAAATATTGGGCCGTACATTGCCAAAATGCTATCGGCTACGAAAAGTAAGTGAAGAACGACCAAACGGATCACTGAAATCATTTTAAGGCGTTAAAGGTCAACCCAAGAAGGGAATTACAAAGGTAGTTCCAATACAGCCAAGGCAATGGGTTCAATTTCAACCGACGGGTCGTACAAACGAATGGTCGCTAAATCGTTGCATTGAGATGATTAGATCTGTAGAATAAAGAATCTTTCTAAATTGAGATGAAATAGTAAGGAACGGAAGACATATAATACTAATATTAACCCCCAGAGGCACGAATGGTCAATCTGACTAGTCGATGTATCATTAATTCTATGCGCCTGCAATGGATTGTGCATTAGCGTTTACAATAGCGCTTTTTGCATTAGTTCGTAAGACGGACCCCATAAAGGTAAATATTCAAGGGCGGGGATCGAATACGTGCACCTATGTGTCTTCTCCGGTCGCAAGGCACACGCGCGTGTGCTAAGCCACCAAGCTTGATAGCAGAACTGACAGTAGAGGATTCGTCATACAAACGAATCGTTGTCTATTGCAGTACGGTTGGTCCAGCAACTTCAAAGCCTGCAGAAGATAACAGTGGGGACGAGATCAACTCTCATCGTAAGGTTGGGGATAAAAAATAAATAAAAAATACAGAAAGTCATATAGGTAACTAATGAATACAGGAAATGGAAGAAAATTGACCAAGTTATATATATATTATAAATATAAACATATTTGGCCATAAATATACATTGAGAGTACAATAGGAACGCAATAATACAGAGGGAGTTGAGCAATGTAAGATAAATACTAGAGAAAATTGTGTAATTGTACGATTCTTTAGTCTATAAGCGAAGCAACCAATGACTTTGGTACTATAAAGTCACTCAGTAATATAGTTTACCTTAAAAATAAGTATAATTATCGAGCTCTATATAGTGTAGACTTTAGAAAGAAAGGTGTTTACAGACACTTTAAAATGTTCGCGTCGCTACTATTGTCCACATTCACAGCAGACACCTCTAAGCTTGAAAACTTAGTCTTGACTGTCAGGTTATCTGGGTCGACATAGAAGCTGAAGCAAGGAATCAAGGTCATCAACAGCAGATTCGTCGTGGCGTTATCTTATTAAGTAAACTTGCTTTCTACGTCTCTTACCTGATACATCGGCTTCAATCCACAATTTACTCCGGTTCGTGTAAGGTCAAGATTACAACCTGCCGCTTTCCCCTCAGCGGGGATGTCAAAATTTTCTCCAAAGTACAGGCCAGAGGGTAATATACTTTTTTCTCGAAGCTCTGAAACAGAGCGAGGTAATGGGAGGATTGATCTGGATCGACAGATCTACGAATAAGGTTTTAGTATTCGAAAGATCATTAAAGGGGACCCTAAGGGAACTAAGTCTTAAGCAGTTTCAAAGTCTCAAAACAGTCTCGAAAAATTGGTTTTTCTGTTCAGAATTACACCTGGGAACCCCTACGAGGCTGACATACCCTAGTCTGTCCCAATATAATTGACCTACTTAAAATTCATAAAAACAAGCACAGTCTAGGTGTCGCATTTTTCCATTGTAAGGCAAACGTAATGACATCTTTTTAACTTCTCTTTATCATAATTTTTCAAGATAGCTTATATATATATATATATATATATAACCAGATTTAAACGGATTAGTGTGAAATAGTTCTCGTTTTCGTTTGGCAAGAAGTGTGCAACGTAACTGGTGCTCCACATCCTAAACCTCCAGGACAGCTAAGCACCTGCGTCAGTCGGAGAGGGACCTTTTTATACTCTCGTGCTATATGCGTCCTTAGGTATATAATCAGTCTTCTCTCCTAGACAGCAGGGGCCGCTTCTAAGCCGGTTTCCTTCGAGACGGTGTCTATATTTTATTCATTATTTTTTAAACTTTATTTTATTTATTTTTTTAAGGCTGACCATCAGCCAACATTTAACGTCCACGGTAGCAGTTTTTGCAT